>SBJO01000010.1:0-30589 GCA_015832245.1 Nosema granulosis
CAATCCGTAGTTAAGACATAACTGCAGGTGTATGCATCGAAGAGCCTCATTATGACGTCTCATATAGTCGTGTGCGAGCATTCTGTCGCACTGAGTGGCCATGTGGTCTACCGACTTGTATCTGTCGTTGCAATGAGGGCACTTTTGTCCTTTTTCCAAAAAAATATTCCTATCTTGGACGATTTCCAATATATTTTTATTTAAATATAAATAGTAACAATGCATCATTTCAAAAATAAAAACGATTAAATATAGAATTTATCAGTAAATTTTAAAGATTGTGCGAAATTTATGATTTATTAGATCACACAATGACTACGCTTTATTAATTTATTTTACTAATTTAATGTATTGATGTTCTGTATAAACACTATTTTATAACGTTTTTTACACATAAAAATGCTTACGATTTTATTTTTTATAATCATGATTGCGTTTATGATTTATAATAATGCTCTTAACGTTTCGATTCTTAAACAAAATAACATAATAATATTTATTTCTATCAATTGTTGTTTGATCTCATATATTTTTATAATTCCTGTTAGTGACTACATAGATAAAGAAAAATTAAAAACAAGCTAAAATAATATAATATACAGTTACAAAATGTCTTCAAATTCCTTTTTTATTTATTTGGTTTACTATTAAAGATAAATAAGAAAATGTATTTAAACTTTAACATCGGCTTTTTTATTTGTTTTTGTGCAATTTAAACATTGATCATTCGTTTGATTGAACTATTGACAAATTATCCGATATCTCTATGTTAAAATTATTATATTATATTTAATACTGTTTAATTAAATCTTGCTTTGATAGATAAATTATCAGCTATTTTGTTTATCAACTTCATAGCACTTGTCAAAGTAGAATACGCTTTACATATGCTTCGTTTAAGTTTAGTATTTTTGTTCTCATAACAGATAAACGGATAAACATAGTTTTCAAAGATTCGTGCTTTGATTCTAAAGCAAGTCAAATGAAATATTAAATTTTCTTTTTCTAATGGCAATATAGCTATTTCTTCATTTTTCAAAGCTTGAAACTTTCTTTTCAGATGATCTATAAGGGTAATATTAAGTCTCATTGTGTCCTTCCAATAGTGGTGGATTAAAAGTTTTTTAACAACTGTATTGATTTTGTTGTAAAAATCTTCTCGTTGTTCCTGTTTTTTGGGAATATATCCAGCTTTAATTAAAATTATAGTTTTTAAAATTAAATCCTTCGTTTTGTCAATATTTATGACTTTAGATGAAAATGCTTGTAAAAGAACACTGTTAACCTCTTCTATTGGGTTATTTGTCTTTTTAATTTCATAGATAAGCAAAGTTATAAGATCTTTAAATTCTATTTTCTCGTAAATCTGTTTATATCTGTGATCAATTATATCATTCCACTCTATATCGTTAGAATTGTGTTTAGAAATACGCATAGAAATATCTAGCGCTATCAAGTCTATAAAATTTAAAACAGATTCTGTTGATTTTGAGATAGCCAAAGAATTTTTATCTAAGAAAAAAAAGAGACATCTAAGAGATTTTTCTAAATTTCCAAGAATAAGTTTAGCTTGAATATCAGTAAGTAATTTTTTAGGTATTTCTTCAATTTGTAAATTAATATTAAAAAAAATCTCAATATTTCGCAAAATTGTATAAATTACATCAAAAACTGTTTTACATTGCTTTAATGCTCTTGATGGCCTTACAACCACTTCTCCTAAGTTTATTGAATCGTCTTTAGACTCTTGTTTTTGTGGCTTAGTTTTTTGTCTTTTACAATCTATTTCTGTGTTTTGGCTCGTAATTAGTTTTCTTTTATTGTTTTGATCTGGTGTAGTGTCTGTTTCTATGCCGTGTTTTGTTTCGTTTAATCCCAAATTGAATATTTCGAAATCTTGACTATATTTGTCGATATTTTCTGTGTAATCTATTTCATAATCTTTAAAAGATTTATCTACAAGATTTTCTAAGTTTAATTTATCTTCTGTATTTAATTGTTTGTTTTTGTGTTCCTTTATGTTTAAAAAATTTCCCATCATCTCCCACTCATCTTCAAAAGAAGAATCAATGCCAGTATACTGTAAATTTGTGTTTTTAACAAAAAGCAACCAAAAAATCGTAAAAATCATGGATAAAAAAATATTTTTTTAATTAAATTAAATTGTAAAATTATTTTTCTGTATAAAAAATGCTTTTAGATAAAAAAAGTGAGTTTTTTATAATTTCCTCTGTTGTGATATACTGTTTAATCGCATCTATTGATTTAAATTATCAAATGCGGTTAAGATTAAATATTATAACAGTAAATCTAATATTGATGATCGATGTGTAATATTTTAAAGGAAATAAACGCAATCAAAAATATATAAAAATATCAATTATGTTCAGAGTGTTTAATTCTATGAAAACCGTTGACTAAAATTGTTCAATTATATACATTATCATCAGGATTCAAAGTAAAATGATTTAATTCACTAATTATCGATTGGAGAGTTAAACGCGTATATGCTTAAATAGTTTTAACTGATCAATTGTAAACAAATATCATTGATGTAAAAATAAAAATAGTTTATTTTCAAAGCTGTTTGTGTTGATCTCTTTTATTTCTTTTAGAGTTTCGTATCTTACTTCCGGGTTGGAACATAGTTTCGCAGAGATAGTACCAACTTCATCTATTGCACTGCCTCCTTCGTGGATTCCTTGCCTATAGTCAAGGGAGATGCACTCGAGAGTCTTCTTCAGGACTCTGCTTTGAATATAGGCATCAGTAGATGTTGTAAGTCCCAGTGCTTTGACATACTTTTTATGGTATGTTATGACCTTCCCATCCCATGTCATTACATGAGGGATAATCCTTGTCCTACATTTTACATTAGTCCTAGTTCGTTTGCAATGAGATCACATTTTCTGTTTCTACGTCTGGAGATTATCTGACTGGTGATTCTTACTACGATGAGTGTGATCTCCCGCTTTACTTTATACAGGATAAAAATATCAGGCTTGTTATTCCGAATCTTGACGTCTGTTTTTATTTGCGTATCCACCCTGTCATAGACTTTATCATTGCTAATGACTATTAAGAGTAGTTGAATTGCTATCTTTCTTTTCATTAGTTCCTTGATGAAAATTGTTCGCCGAAATTTCACTTTCGATAATGTATTCACCCTGTTTTTGTTCGTGTAATTTTTTTTTTCAGAATGTTTTCTTTATCCTTCATTATTGATGTAAAGAATAATTAAAAACTAAAACATCACAACAATTAGGGAGACATAAAATACCACATTAGAACATCTAGTATGACAAAACATTTTTTTATATTCTTTTGTGTAATTAAAAATTTTAATTATTTTATTATTCAATGCTTCGAAAAATTTTCTTTCCTTAACATTCTACTGTTATATGGTCATAAATAGAGCTCGGATGAAAGAAACGTTGGAAAGAAAAGGTTGCATCTCTTTAAAAATATACTTTTGTAATAAACAAATTCAAAATGCTCTATATTAATTTAAAAATTCCACTAAAGCTGTTTATTCTACTTTCACTTCGCAATATTCTATAACCCTACTTTTAAATTTTATCCTATTTTCCCCTTCTATTTACCCCTCTACGTTTCTTTTCCCAACTCTTTTTTCCGAGCCCTAGTCATGAAACTATTTAAATGGAAAACTTAAAAAATTATTCATAAAATTTTTGTCGTTCAGCGAAAATAATAGAACCTAGCAAATCTTATTGTGCAGAGCATTATATAACAAAGCATAAAAATTCTCAGATATATTAAACTCTATAAAAATACAATATCATTGATCTTTAAAAAGTAAAATTGAACATTTGCTTTAAAATTGGAGAAAAACAAATTTATTATACCATTGAATAGCATCATGTTTAAATTGATGCATTGATTTATAGTCAACTACAACATTTTTGTTAATTTTTTTTAATTACTACATGACAAACGTAACATTAACACAATTATAATAGTGTTCTGCGTTTCAAAGTTCATCTGAACTTTTCTAGCAATTGATTTACAGATCACAAAATTACTGGTACAATTGTCATATTGAACGAAATAAATCACACAGAAATAATTTTCTGCTATCTCATACAGATTTATATTTTTTTTATCTCTTGATGAGCAATATTTTATCGAGAACCAATTTGTTCCAGAAAAATCTTACATTTGATAAAAATCTCTTTAAGACGGTGTTTTAATGAAAAATAATGTTCTCAAATTTAAAGGTTCAGACTATCATTACAAAAAATTGTAAACAAAGATGTTTTATGTATTTTAAAAGGATCAAACCTTTTGGTGAGAATAAAAATTTTGATTAAATTTATTGAAAAATCTATCCACTTAAACTTACCACAGAGCAAGTGAATTATAACTAATTAAAAATATTCTACGTTTGCTATTTTAAGCTAAGAATTAACATGAACAATATTTTAAAAACAAAGACACTTTAGTAGATTGTAAAATGATAACTATAAAAAAAAACTTTGTGTACCCGCATTAATAAAATATTTAGATTCTAACGTACTAAAAAATATCGATACAACCTGTATGTAGTGACCATGAAAAATGTTCTATTTTTAGATCTAAAATATATGTTTTAATATCTCAGAGATTATCATTTATGATACATTTTTTACATAAATAAATGGATAGATAAACCCAAATTATCTTTTAATTTGAATTTTCTAAAAATTATTCAAGTCTGTATTACCTCTTTAAAATCCACTCTAAAACTGTTAGAAATTAATTCAGATTATAGTAAAAATCTATTTAATTTGGTTTAAGAACTATTTATGTTGTTTTTAATAAAATTTCAGCTATGCTGTATATTAAAACTAAAGAACGAGTCAGAGTTGTGTAAGGACGGCATAAATATTTTTTTGATTTTATCTTCATATCTTTACCACAAAGAAATGGATGGGCATAGTTTTCAAATATTCGTGCCTTGTTTTTTAGAAATGACAAATGAAAAACCAAATTATCTTTTTCTATTGGCAATCGAGTTAGTTCATCATCGTTCAAAAGTTTAAATTTTTCTTTTAGATCAGCAACGATCTTTGTGACTGATTTTACTGAGTTGCACCAATAATACTGGATTACATTCCTCTTTATAACGGAATTAATTGTTTTTATAAAGAATTCTTGTTCACACTGCTCTTGAGGAATAGATCCTGTTTTCATTAAAATTATGGTTTTTATGAGCAAATCTTTAGTTTTATCGCTCCCCCTAAAGCCAAATGAAAATGCCTCTAACAGTACACTTTTTACTTCTTCAAATTGATTCTTAGTGTGGTTAATTTGATAGATAAGCAACGTAATAAGATCTTTAAATTCTATTTTATCATATATGTATTTATATCGATCATCGGCTATATCATTCCACTCTGTATTTTTCGAATTATATAAAGTAACACGTCTTGAAACATCTAGAGCTATTTTATCTAAGTATTGGGAAAGGGCTTCTGGAAATCTTTGATACATCGTAGATTTTTTTTCTAACATAAAAATAAGTCTTTCAAAAGTATTTTCTAAAATGTGAAAAATATCTTTGGCTTCCTCGGATGTATCTATTTTATCAGGCAACTCCACAGTTGAAAATTTAATATTAAAAAATTTCTCAATGTTTCCATAAAGTATGACAATCACATCAAACACACATTCACATTTTCTTAAAGAGCTAAAATTTTTAGTAGCTACATCTCCTAAATAAACATAGGTTACACCACTCTCTTGGTTTTGCGTCACAACTTTTCGTTTTTTTGCAATTTTAAGAGGCAAGAATTCCCCGTCAACCTTTCGTTTTTTTTCTGTATTTACTTTAGTTTTATTTTCATAATCATAATATTTTTCATTTAAAATCGCATCAAATTCTTTTAAATGCTGTTTGTACTCTTCACTAATATTCATACAAGCATTTTTGTATTCTGAAAATGATTGTTTTTCTGTGCTTTGAAAGGAATAATTAAATTCAGAACCAGTTGGTTTGATTTCATGTCCATTTTTCTTTAAAAACTCTTCGACGATCTCCCAATCTTCTTCAAACGAAAACATAGGTGCGTTTTGCTTTAAATCCGAGTTTTTTACAAAAAGCATCCAAAAAATATACGAAATCATGGATATTAAAAATTAATTAAAATAAAATTTAAAAATGAAAACTGTTTTGTGCTGTAAAATATTAAAAAACTCATGAAAAATATATGAAATATAAATATCTTTTGATTTCAGTGATCATCGAGATATAAGACATTACAATTTCGAAACTTTTTGTTTGTATTTGATAGAAAATATTTTTTTTCTATATCTAATCAACAGCAAACTTTATCTAAATATGAAGTCTTTCCTCATTATTATATTAAAAAACTCACTATTTTATATAAATAAGAGTCCCCGTAAGAGGAAAAAATTACTTATGTAACTTAGAAAATTTATTTATTCTTTAAACTAAATAGAAATATTCTCTTTTAAAAAAAGTTTTATCATCTTTTACACACGTGAAAACTTTAATATATATTACCATTTACAAAATACTGCTAAAGTGTAAAATTTACATAATATTTATAAAATAGATAGTTTATATTTTTACACCATGTAAAGTACATAAAAATAGATTTACATTTATATTAATTTGATAAACTTAAAAAGAATAATTTTTCACCATTTATGAAGTTTTGTTTACATATTTTGGCAATGATGTATTCATTTTGATACTAAAAAAGCCTTTTCATTGTTTTTTTTTCATTTAATAAAAACATAAGAGTTTTAAAAAAATGATAAATAGAGACATTAATAGCATGAAATATGAAAATAAGAGAAGATTTTCTTTAAAAGTTGTGCAATTTATACTTTTAACTATTTCATAAGCAAGCATACTTTGATTCCTATTATTTTTACATTAGAATTTTTAAATTAGAAAAAAAATTGACTTTATTTTCACGTTGTTAAAGTTTTTTAAGCGTATGCTATAAGTAATCTTATTATTTGTTTTTTTTTCAAATTAAAATTGTGATTAAATTCTCGATGTATTTAAAATTTAAAAAAACATAAGTACATTTTTCTCATTAATTGTATCTTTTTCTTCTTTTTAGGTGTTATCAAAAAAATCACAATTTTATAAACAAAAAAATGTTGATTTTTTAAAACGTATAAATAAATTTTAGTCTTTATTACCATTATATTACACGTGTATCAATATTTTTAGCCATGCTGAACACAAAATTGAAACATATGATAAACCTTATTAATACAGAAAACTAAAACATCTTTTTTCCCGTTGCATTTTTTTTATTGTGTTACATCTTATTTTTTGGAACAAGAAGCTATAAAATTATATATATGAAAAGTTTTATCTTATTCCTACAAATGAGGCAGACAAGCATGAGATATCAAAAAACTCATAGGGTTTTTTTAAAAATTTACAAACAGAAAGATTGCATATGTTAAGAATAATAAATTTTACCTTTCATATTTAATATTTATTATAAATATTTATCAAAAAAAAGTTATTAAAGACAAAATGACAGTTTTAACTTTTTAAGTCAACTCATTTGATTTTAAAATGACAGTTTTAACTTTTTAAGTCAACTTATTTGATTTTAAAATGACAGTTTTAACTTTTTAAGTCAACTTATTTGATTTCAAAATAAATATTTTAACTTATTAAGTCAACTTATTTGATTTTAAAATAAATATTTTAACTTATTAAGTCAACTTATTTGATTTTAAAACGACAGTTTTAACTTTTTAAGTCAACTTATTTGATTTTAAAATATTTTTTTGAAATTTTTCGCACCCCTCAAGCTATTGTGAATTTATTGACTATTTTTAATCTGTTTGTTTCAACAGTGACATTTTAATCAAAAGCTTTAAGCAATAATTAACAAACTCACAGAAAAATCAATTTTATATAAACAAAATTCCTTTGCTTTATATTTTCGTATAATCCTCAAAAAGGATAACTTCTAATTCTTTATAGAAATGAGATAATTTGATTAACTGAAAGAGAAAGTATGTTCTCATTGGAAAAACATCTTTGAAAGAAAAAACACCTATAACATCTAAGTTACTTCGATCTTTTATACTAAGTAGATTTTAAATTGATCAATGAAGATTATGTTTTTTCGTTTATTTTTTCATATGTTTTGAATCACTTTTTCCTTCTGATAAACATGGGTCTCATGTATTTTGAGGTTTTAGAAACTTAAAACAAGGAAGTGCTTCTATTAGGAGGTTAAACTTACCAGTCTAATATCCTGTAAATTTTTAATTAGAAAAAGTAGTTTAAAGAAGAAGTTTTAAAATTTATAGATGTAAATATATGTAAAATATAATTTTTTGAGTTTGTTTTCTAATGTGGATAACATGGGAGTCAAGTCACTGTCGATGTTTATATGTTTTTCACTGATAATTTAAATGATCTTAAGATTAATATATCATTATAAACTTTTTCAATTTTTTTTTACATTAAAAGCATCTAATTTTTTATTTTCAAATCTTGTGTTGGATTATTTGTGTTTTGGTTGACAAACTATCAGCAATTTTATTAATCAAATCCATAGAAAATGTCAATGTAGAATACGCCTCACAAATATTTCTTTTTGATTTTATATTTTTCTTATCAAAACAGATAAACGGATAAACATAGTTTTCAAAGATTCTTTCTTTGATTCTAAAGTATGTTAAATGAAATATTAAATTATCTTTTTTTAGAGGCAAAACAGCCAACTCATTCTCAGGTAAACCTTGAAATTTTTCTTTAAGATAATTTAAATGATTGACATTTAAACGCACTGTGTTCTTCCAAAAGTATTTGATCAGATTTTTCTTTAAAACCGTATTGATTTTGAAGTAAAAATCATCTTGCTGATTTTCATGATTAGTTATAGATCCAGCTTTAATTAGAATTATTGTTTTTAAAATTAAGTCCCTAGTATTGTCCCCACCATCAAATCCAGTTGAAAATGTTTGTAAAATTACACTTTTAACTTCTTCTATTTGCTTATGTGTCTTTTTAATCTGATATATAAGCAAAATTATAAGATCTTTAAATTCTACTTTCTCGAAAATGCGTTTATATCTAGCATCAACTATATCATTCCAATCAATATCTTTAGAATTATGTTTGGAAACACGCATAGAAATATCCTGTGCCATTGAATCTAAATATAAAGAAATTGATTCTATGGTATTTGAGATGAGTAAAGAATTTGTATCTAAGTGAATAAGAAGGTATTTATATGTTTTTTCTAAATTTTTAAATATATACTTAGCTTGAGTTTTCGTATCTATTTTTTTGGGTATTTCTTCAATTTGTAAATCGACATTAAAAAAAACTTCAATATTTCTATAAATTGTAAAAATTACATCAAAAACACATTTACATTTCTGTAACGCTCTTGGTGTTCTTACAACTACACTTCCCAGCTTTATAAAATCTACTTTAGACTCTTGTTTTTGCTTTGGAATTTTTCGTCTTTTACAACTTATTTCTATGTTTTGCTTTATATCTATTTTCCTTTTAGTGTTTTGATCTATTGTGGGGTCTGTTTCTATGTCTTTTTTCATTTCATTTAAACCTAAATTAAACAATTCTAGATCTTGACAATATTGGTCTATGTTATCTAAGTAATCTACTTCCAAGTCTATAAATGGTTGATCTACATGATTTTTTAAATCACATTTATTTTGTGTATGTAATTGTTTTTTTCCCTGTTCTTTTATGTTTAAAAACTCTCCAATGTTGTCCCATTCATCTTCTATAGAAGAATCAACATAATTATAATTTAAATCTGTGTTTTTTACAAATATCAACCAAAAAATCATAAAATTCATGGATAAAAAAAATATTTTAATTAAAAATTGATTTTCTTTCCCATTTCAGTTTGAGAAAACGGAAATTTAAAATTGTATTTTACGAACTAGAATCTTTATGAAAGCTTACATTATTATGTTAAATGATTGCTTGTTTTAGAAGACGTTTTATCAATACGGAAATTGTTTAAAAAAGTCGGTGTTGAACCAGGAAAATAATATAAAAGATTTTTGCTATCATAAATATTGCAAATATACATATGTGTGGTATTAATTACCACATTTGAAAATTTTATCTCTAATAAAATTTCTAGAAATTTCTAGAAATTTTCCCCTTTATAAACTAATGAAAACTCAACCCCTCAATGAATTCATCAGGCTCTCGATCGCACGATCACAATAATAAAACATTTAAATCAAAACAATCTCATATACTATCCGGGGTGTCCATCGTGGAGAACTACTTAAGTTCTGGACGCCTGCCCGGCCGTAACGCCACAATATGTTTGTAGCATACATAGGTTTATTACATTTACGAATATTTATACACCATTCAAAAATGTTGGAAACAATGATATTTTAATTAATAAATGACGAATTTCATTTTTTGTATTTTTCACAAATGTTTTCAAATTAACTTTAAGAGAAAGTTCTAAAAGATATGAACTTCTCAAAAACGTTTGTACTTAAGAAAATATAAATAAAAAAGATATTTTAGTTATCAGAAACTTCTAAATAGTTTAATTTACAAAAATTTGTGATAATCCAAAATTAAATTGAATCAAAGAGAGGTTTATTTTTTTGATTTAATTTATCATAATTAGCTGTGTAAAAAAATTATTTAAATTGTTAAGCTTTAAAAAATAAGTTTAATAAGTGTTAAATGACGGCGTTATTATAGACCGCCATATGAAAAACAAAAATAAATGAGAAGCGGTATTTATTCAACAATTAAGACTTCTTATAAGGAAAGGTTCGAGAGCTGTTATGAAAATATATTGGATAAATTGTATCTTGTCAATGTCCGATTTTATAATTTTTTTAAAAATTTAGTATTAAAGAATACCGGTTAAAATAAAAATTTAAATTTTTATTAGCAAACTCTTGCGATAAAAACCTAGAAATAAATATGCCTTCATTATCAAAGCTAAGCTTTTGAATTATTTTGTCATGAACAAAAGAACCACATTTCTTAGTTTATATATTTTGCTTAAAAAGAATTATAAAAATTTTACCTGTGGAAGCAAAATATATTAAAAATATTAACAATCATAGTTTTTTTTGCGATTGTTATAGCTAACTTTAGATATTTTTAATAGGGCTCATGTGAAAGAATGGAAAAGAAGAGCTATGTTGAGGGATAAATAGAAGGAAAAAAAAGAGTAAAATCATTAATTTAAAGGAATTTGGACAGAGTATATCTTCATATAAAAGAAGACAACAATAATAGACTTAAAAAATCAATAAGAAACTTTTTAAGTTGTCTATTATACTTTTTATAGGTGGTAAACCTTTATTTTTTCGAATTTCTCTTCTATCCGAGCCCTATTCATTAAGATGGTTTGAATATTG
The DNA here is from genome assembly GCA_015832245.1 of Nosema granulosis. Classification (NCBI taxonomy): domain Eukaryota; kingdom Fungi; phylum Microsporidia; family Nosematidae; genus Nosema; species Nosema granulosis. The sequence continues at coordinate 11,392 of SBJO01000010.1, forward strand.
AATGAACTAAAAAAAATTACCAAGATGACACGTTGAAAATTTTCTTTCTATATATAAATAAAGATTGAGCTTCTAGTGAGCACTTTTATATATAATCTATACATGTAAAAAGAAAAAAAAACTATATGTTTAAAATTTTTTTACATTTCTTAAATCATTATAAAGTGCTTAAGACGAAGATTTTTATATTTTCGTTATTTAAATAACCGCTTTGTACTGTTGTTTGATCCCTGTCATTTTCCTCCTAAAACATACCTCATTTCCCCTTAAAACAAAAAACTCCCGTCAATTTACATACCGATTTATTTATTATATACACTTATCTGTAATATTAACAAAAACCTATTAAATTTTGTTTATTTAAATCTTAGTTTGAATTATTTGGGTTTTTGATGATAAACTATCTGCTATTTTATTTATCAAATCCATAGAACATGTTAAAGTAGAATATGCATCGCATATCTTTCGTTTAAGTTTAGAGTTTTTGTTTTCACAATAGATAAACGGATAAACATAGTTATCAAAGATCCGTTCTTTGATTCTAAAGTATGTAAAATGAAATATTATGCTTTCTTTTTTAAGTGGTAATACAGACTGTTCGTTCTCTGGTAAACTTTGGAGGCTATTTTTAAGATTATCAACTTTAGGTGTATGAAGTCGAATTGCGTCCTTCCAAAAATATTGAATTAGTATTTTCTTTAAAATCGTATTGATTTTAAAGTAAAAAGCATTTTTTAAATTTTCATGTCCAGGAATAGAACCTGCTTTAACTAAAAGTATAGTTTTAATAATTAGTCTTTTTGTCCTAAGTCTACCATCAAATCCACTTGAAAATGCTTGTAAAAGAACACTATTAACCTCTTCTATTGGTTTCTTTGTCTTTTTAATTTGATAGATAAGCAAAATTATAAGATCTTTAAACTTTTCTTTCTCGTAAATCTGTTTATATCTGTGATCAATTATATCATTCCACTCTATATCGTTAGAATTGTGTTTAGAAATACGCATAGAAATATCTAAAGCAATCAGATCTAAACGTGCGGACACAGATTCTATTGATTTTGAGATTGGTAAAGAATTTTTATCTAAGAAAAAAAGAAGATGTTTAAGAGAATTTTCTAAATTTTGTCTAATATGCTTGGCTTGTATATCAGTAGATAATTTTTGTGGTATTTCTTTAACTTGTAAATTAATATTAAAAAAAATCTCAATATTTCTCAAAATTGTATAAATTACATCAAAAACACATTTACATTTTTTTAAAGCTCTTGAAGGCCTTACGACCACTTCTCCTAAGTTTATTGAATCGTCTTTAGACTCTTGTTTTTGGGGCTTAGTTTTTTGCCTTTTACAACATTTTTCTGTGTTTTGGCTTATAATTAGTTTTCTTTTATTGTTTTGATCTGGTGTAGTGTCTGTTTCTATGCCGTTTTTTGTTTCATTTAAATCATAATTATTTCTCTTTAAATCTTGACAATAATATTCTATAATATCTGTGTAATCTATTTTTTTCTTTATAAATTGACGATCTTCAAGATTTTGTACATAAAATATATTTTCTGTATTTGATTGCTTCTTTTCGTGTTCCTTTATGTTTAAGAAATTTCCTATCATCTCCCACTCATCTTCAAAAGAAGAATCAATGCCAGTATACTGTAAATCTGTGTTTTTTACTATAGTCAACCAAAAGAACACACAAATCATGGATAAAAAAAAAAATTTAACTAAATACGAAAGATATTTTTTTGTGTCGTGTCGTACGAAAAACACATAATTGTATTTTATTCTTTAATATATTCTTTAAAAGCGTATTTTAATTGATTAAAATTACATGAAGTTAATTATTTGACTGATCTATCTTATTAATATGAAAATTGATCAGAAAAAAATATCTAATTGATCAACTAAAATACTAACTCTATACAATAAGTGTTATGCTCATAATTATTACACAAGGAAGATTTTTAAAATTTAAAAAAAATTATAGTACTTTGTTAATTTCTAAAATTGATTGATTAGTTACAGTTGATATTATTTTTACAAATGCTTATCGTGTTTAATATTGTAAAAATATTTACGTGCATGAGATTTGTGACATTACTCTGTTTCAAAATTTTTATTTTTTTTCTGGTCTAAGTGTGGAGTTGCTTGAATGTGGCTTTTGCGATCGCTTTCACACCGAATACTGTGATATTCTTACACACTAAACTTCCTCCTAATATGAACTCTTGAGCAATAAGAACGACAATACATCGAGTGGCTTTGGTTCTAGGGACTACTAGACGACAACATCCTAGTCCATAGTTAGGAGTCGTATAAGCTTCTCTTAATGGGCGCGGCATCCAACAGAGTTCACAGCATATTGTAATCCCTAAAATATTTGTAGTACCACACCCCTTACACTAACAAAGTATACATTGGACCAAGGAACGGCTACCGAACTCGGCAGTGTGTACAGAATCCGAAAGGAAGGCCTAAGGGTTATTCGTCCATGTCTGTCTTTTCCCCCAGTGAAAGTGTCTTGGTTTGGGATTCTAACCAACATCTATTAATCATGTCAGAATTGTTTTATCATTAAACTACAAGATTTGCAAATCAACCAGAGCAATCCCTTAGGACCTATGGGCCTAGTTTCAAGGATAAATAGGAATTAACCTACTTTTACATGCAAGACCTTCTGACAACGATCGAAACCTTGCATTATACCTCTTCTCCAGAGTAATACAAATACACCGCCTGGGGGATTTGAATCCACCACATTTTAGCTACGAACCTGGTGCTCTACCACTAGATTACAGGGGTTCCATAATTTCTTTGATCATAGAAATTTTGGAACACGCCTAATGAATAGTTTTTACATTTTTCTACTTCAGAATTATGAGCAAAGAGTAAACTCATGTTTTATACAATCTATTTTAAGGCAAGAAAACTACACTAAGATGCAAGGCCATCTTAGAAGTCAAAAGATGTATATCAATTTCTTTTAAATCAAGATATATGAATGAAGGTCATGATTATCCTAAAGAAGACAATGAAATATCATCGAAGTACCCAGAAAAAAATAAAAAAGAGCACGATGTATGATGAAAATTACAAAAAATGTACAGACAATCAATTAATTTCATCTTCTCATTAATAAATCTTTATTCTTTTCAAGATAGAAACATCTTTTTTAAAAAGAACATTAAATGTACTAGCTCTTATAAAAAAGCAGAACAGTAAACTATATTGCTGTAAAATGTGCTCAAATCTATCTTTCGACTACCTCCGATGACATAACGAGGTGGTTATATGTATATTTATGTAGATCTATTTGATTTACAACCTGAAGATGAGTAAGAAGATAAAAACAACCAATCCTAGAAATAGTCAGTGGAGACAAGATTGAAACAAAGTTAAAACGCGTTTAAATTGATCATTATAATCCAAATAAACAAGCCTTACATATTTGTATAAAGTAAAAAGAAATAAATTTATTATTGAATCCAGCATCACTTCTTTTGACAACCTACAGCCGTTAGAATATGAGAAACATTGAACCATGACTTTCTTGAAAAGATTTATGATTAATATACAAAACTGGGGTCAGCATAGTACTATATGTCGTGAAGTGGAATATGTGAGTGACGTTCTGACACACTAAATATATTAAGAATCTTGAACTTTTAATAATAAACGTTACCTGCTGTTTGACCACGGGATATACTGAATGCTTGTGTCTTTCTATGTTAAATATTCTTGTATTCTCTAAGATCACTATCAGTGTGTAATATTACTAAATGAAATTACTTTTCTAATCTATCAAGTCTAAAAGCATAATATATGAGTTATCACTTCTAATAAATGATGTTTAGTTTCAACATCTACATTTAGTAAATAGTTTAAAGAGTACCTTAAAAACCATATTTTTTACATATACAAATACACCAGAAAAAATCTTCAATAAGAGCTTTAGATTAGATTAACAGAAGATTTTGTATTTATCTTTTAGCTTCATAGCCTATTTTATGCCGTTTTAACAGGAGATAATATAAATTATTTATTAAGGGTATAATTATAATATATCTGGACCTATTAGTTCTCAAAATCCAGGCGGAGCAATTCCTTGGTCCTCTGTCCATCCCCTATAGATGCTTTCGCCTTACCTATGAAGAGTAGATAAAATATAATTTATTTTTCCTTGCTTCTATATTAAAATATTAACCTGAAAAACAATTCAAATAAGGGAAAATCTTCGTCCATGATATTTATATATTGAAATCTACTTTTATATGTCATGTATAAGCTATGTGTTACGAAAAAAAAGTTAAAGCTTACAATTTTCAAATGATTATTTTTTATTTCTTGCTTTTTTACAACGACAATTAAACCTCTTTTTTTATTTGAATTAATTTATAGCGAAATCAATAAGATAGATTATCAAAATTAAAATTCCTATGTTGTGGTAAAAAAATAATTTACACAAGAAAATATGTAAATTGTCTCATTATTAAAAGTGGTTAAAATTTATTTTCTTAATTGTTTTTGTATAAAAGAATTTGATTTTTATTTATCAGAATAGATATTATTTAAACTTGTTGTTCAACTGCATGTTTTTATAACTTAAATCTTTTTCAACTATTTTCTATATCTATAAAAATTATCAAAACATGTGTATATTTTTCTAAAGTTATGATTTTATAATTCTCTATCTTTCTTGGCCATGCAAAGCAGACCAACAAAAACAGAAGATAAGATTGAAATTAAAATAAATAACAGCAGAAAGACATCAAGAAACTGGTTGTTTACAATTCCAAATCCTTTGAACCAGCTTGAACCTGAAAAAATAGAAAAAATTCAGATGATGAGATGGCAACTAGAAATATCTCCTGCTATAACTCCTCATTATCGAGGTGTATTGATAGGCACCGTTCCTCTTCGTATCTCTCAATTGAAAATAATGCTGAGCATCACTGGGCAATATGAAATAATCAGAGAAAAAAAGGATGCTATAAGATATGTTGGAAGAAATGAATGTAGAATAGAAGGTCCATGGGAATACAACAAGGTTTCAACAGAGAAAATGTATTGGGAGAAAATATTTGCTAACAATAATATTGCTGTCAAGAAAAACCAAGATGAAAAGAATACTATTATTAATTTAGTCAACAGTAGTAAGATGTCTTTCATAGAACTTAGCACCAAATATGGAGTTTTGATAGACAAAAATGTGTTTTTTACTCGTTCTGTGATAGCTAGACGTGATGATCAAAAATTTGATTCTTCAAAAGATCTTTAATTAACATTATAGTATCCAATACATGATCCAACCCTTTTTATTTTTGTGAAACGTCTATAGTTAATATATATTGTATATCTAAAAATTAAAAAAATCATCATCGTGGATATTATGTTTAATATTAATCCAAGTATATTTTGATAATCTTGACACAGTGAAATATTTAATATCGCAGGCCGTAGAAGTACCCCGCCGTAGAGGACCCCTTAAATAAAACATGAACGCCATTAAAAATAACAACAATAAATTTATAATATAGATAGTGTATAGTTACACAGCTTTTTTTGAGTTTTTTTTATATAAGAAAATTTTCTTACGTCCCCTAAGAAAATTATTTTAGTAATCTAGAAAGAGGAGGAATTTTCAACTAAATTAGAGAAAAGTCATATTCTGCACGACTAGTAACAAAATGATGAAAAAGATCTTTAAAAACAGCCAAAAAGGCTGTCATTCATACTTAAAATTAAATTAGGGCCAGATCAATATTATGCACGTTTTATTAAATCTGAAGAGGATCCTTTTAAAAAAGAGTATAATATTATAGCATGTAAACAATTGACAAACAAGAAGAGGGGATATATCGTCTTTTGACAATACTTGCATATAAAATTACTAGAGACAACCACTTGCATATAAAATTACTAGAGACAACCACTCGCATATAAAATTACTAGAGACAAAATATTGTTATTTATCGGATCATAATGTATATGTCAATCACGAAGGGGAATTGTTACAAGGCGGCTGGGGCTTTTTTCACAAAAATTTTTAACCCTTAAGATGAAAACAAAGCTGACAGAAAAATCATAAAAAGTAAACGTGAAAAGGACAAATTATTATACAAAGGCCACTTTTATAATTCCACAAAGGTGAGAGGTGGAAAAAATTGGCGTTGTAACAAGTGTGGCTGTATCTCAATTCTTAAGACAAATATGGCAAATAAATTTGTAGACCTTCCCATTCTTAAGCATGTGAGAGACGAAACACAATACTATAGAACTATAATTAAGGATAAAGTCAAACAACGTGCTTTGTCCTCGGATGATTCGATTTAAACGTTCTCAAAGACAAATTTGATATAAAGCTTGCAAAGATTTTGTTAGCAAAGAAGATAGAATCCACAATTTTAAGATTTCAGAAGATTGTGATATTACCCAAAATTCAAGTTACTGTTAAAAACAAGCAGTCTTTGTTCTATGACAGTGTTGTAATTTCCATTATCGAGGAAAACTTTAGATATAATTATATACTGTCACACATCACAGCTATATATTTTTAATTATTAAAATGCCCTTAACTTTGAATATTTCAACAATCCTAATTTGTGATGGTAGATTCAAAAGTTATCTAGCATGCTTTGACCAACTATTTATTATTCAATGTAAACTTAATGACATATTTTTACTTTTGATGTTTGCTTTATGAAGAACAGGAAAGATGTCTGCTATGAAAAATATTTTTATGGTTACAAAAAAGAACCCGAAAAACAATAATTATTGGTTTTGATAGTTATAATGTATTACCGAAGTGTTTTTATAACAGTAGTATTTTTGGATATGACTTTCATCTGGAACAGATTGTATGGATACAAGTTCAACAGCTTAAGTTCGTAAAAAGATCATTGATATCCCAGAATTAGGCTTCTGGTAAAAAATTATAAAACTATATTATTCAAAAAAATATAAAGCTCTTCTTTTTCTCTTTGAATGGATCCAGAATGAGTATATTGAGAATAAAACAGACAACACAGCACCTACTTTTTGGAATGTATACGAAAGAACCAAATTAAACATTCCAAGAACTACTAATTCACTTGAAGGGTATCATAGACATCTTAATTCCTTTATTAATGTAAGATAAATAATACCTATTTTAAATGAGAAAAACAAAATAACAATGTCATTGGCTAAGAAAATTACGAAGACCCGGACAATAGATGATTATAATGAGTCAGGAAGCATTGAACATCTTAAAAAAATAGCTTTAAATTTACATTATAAATTAAATTAAACGTTTTTTGTTAATTATTTTTTCTTCGTTTTGTTTTGTGAAAAATACGCAAATAACCTAAGATCTCAACTACAAATTAATAAAATCTTACATCTGTCAAACTATGTTTATGGAATAAATATATAAAGAGTACTATTACAAGTCTTTTATTTTTTTAAAAAGAATGAAGCTACAGCTATACAATTAAATCCCACCATGACTCTTTTATCGAACAATGATAGAAATTCCAAACAAGCAATTGCATCTACTAAATCTTTTAGAAGTGTATTGTACGTTATAAAGTAAGATGTATACGCACAAATTAAATGAAGTAGGTATATAAAGATAAATGTCCCAGGTAAAATATATCCTTTTTCATATCTACAAATAGAAATATGATTAGTAACTAAGAAAAGGGGGATAAACACCAAGACAACGGTTTTAAAAATATCAAACACCCCCGAGGCACTAAAAATATCCTTGGTAGGCCTATCTTTAAATAGATGAAGATGGTGCTCATAAAGTAAGGTAAAAAAAGACAGCGTTGGATATGTGTCTACCTGTTCCAACGCTTCGTTTTCTCTTAGAGATACCTTGTTGTCAGCAATATAAAACCCTCTATTAAGAATATTACTATAAAAAGACATCTCGGATGATCCCGAAGAGCCATTGTTCTTCTTCAGCTTTCTTACACACAAATCCATGCCTGTATTTGTATTTACCAACTTGAATAAAGTCGTTCTGGCCTCGATTTCATTTTTACCGTTATTTTTTAAAATTTCAAATCTAAAAATTTCATTTTCACTTTCTACCACCAGATCTTCATCTGTAATCTCCAAATTGAAGAATTTCGATTTATCGTCTACTTTATTGAGAGCCAGGGCTTTTTCGTGTAGATAATGAATCAATCTGACTTTCTCTCCTGCTCTTATTGGTCCATCCTCGTACGAAACCTTTTTGACCACCCACAAACAGTTTTCATCTAAAGATTTTGAACTAAAAACTCTAAATTGATCAGCAGCCTCCTTCTCTACAGACAGATAGAATTTATATCTCTGGTTGATTAAAGTAATGATAGAATTATTCTTCACAACCTTATCACATTTCTCAATTTGATTATTAAAAAAACTAGATTGGAATTCTAGGCTAAATCTATCAAGGGACAAATCATAGGTGGTTCGAGTATTGTATGAGATGTAAAACGATAGGATATATATGAAAATTGGAATAAGAACGAGATAAAGAAAGTTTTTTGTGGTATTTAGAACAGTAGAAGCAATATTCTTATTCTTATCTATGAATCCAATATAGAAATGATACAAAGTAAAGAATTGAAGGAGTAACAATACACTCAAAGCAGCCCAACTGCACGATAAAGCCACTCCCAGAAAAACAGAGCCCAGAAAGGTAAATTCTGAAAAATAGCAAAAAATACTAACAGCACTAAAAAAGACAGTGTAAGTATCCCCAAACGAACAACTTTGTTCAGAAAAACATCTGCTTAGGACAACTGGTGAAATATTAAAAAGAATGGAAAGGCTATTGTTTGTGGGTTTCTGAGGTTGCCTTTTAAAGAATTTGTAAATAAAACCTACAATAATGAGATAGAGAGATACACGTGCTAGTTTTAGAATTATTAATGAGCTTTCTAAGATGTCTTTTTCGTTAAACCATGAGAGCTTTGTAAGCAATAAATCTATAATATAAGGCATGGGAAGAGATTTATCGTACACAAATGTTTGGCTTAAGAAAGATCCAAGGATTTTGATATATTGGACTTCTTCTAAGCTTGTGCCTTTTTTAATAAGAGGCAACAAAGAAAACCCCAAAATGAAAAGCAAGTCTGGAGATATTTTCATGGGGTGTAAACAGAAAATGAAATATAAACATTGTAAAAATGAATTAAAATAAATATTAAAAATGAAATAAAATACAATATTAACAATTTTTATAAACAATTTTTATATCAATTTTCTACAATTTTTAAACAATTTTTATTTCAATATTAACAATTTTTATAAACAATTTTTATAAACAATTTTTATATCAATTTTTATTTAAATATTAACAATTTTTATAAACAATTTTTATTTCATTATAACAGATATTATTAAACTAGCCTTAAAAGTATATTAACGAAGTTTTTATTAAACCTCTTTTTAATTAGAAATTCAAATAGAATTTTCTAAAAATATTTCTACCTCTTTTTAAGTTAATGAGAAAATCAAGCATCTATCTCATATTGATATGATGTTAAGTATATTTAATCATCAAAATTTCTTTGATAGATTAGAGGTAAGATTTAATTTGTGAATTTCATCCTCATACACAACAACTAATCAGTTCTCAGTTTTCCTCTAAGCTCTATAGTTTAATTGGCTGGTGATTTTTTTCTCACACAAATTGGTAAATCTTACGTCATATAAAATTTTCAACTTAGGAAATTCCCACAAGTTTGAGATAAATTAAATTTCAAAACTTTTCCCACCCAAATGTGCTGTTTTCCATACCTGGATGAATATGCTTTGATCTAATGTTGAAGATCAGTGTTGATAAATTCTGTTTAAATTAATTTATCCAATCCGGAATTTCAAAAATTTACAGACGAATAAATTGGTGGGAAATGTTCTAATTGTTTGTTTTGATTGGTTTATTAGCATACAAACAAACAATTAGATGCACCAGAGAGCATGGTACGCTCATGAGGGACCAACAGATGAAATAAAGGAATATTCCTTTTTGATTAAAACAAAAAGAAATTCTGGAACAAATGAAAATTCTGGAGTTTATTTACGGAACAAAGTCAATAATATCAGAAATGATCATCTAGAGTGATCAATGTGTTTATTCAATATGATTATGTGTGTGTCTGAGAAAAATACAATTTATTTATTTATTTCGCAATAAATTAAAAAAATATTAGAAATCAACAAACAAACAAAAGCTTAGAACGGTTGAGTATCGTAGTATGAATAAACTTGAGTTGTATCAAAATTCAAGATAAGTTTTTTGTGGCTTAGGAAGCTGGTTTGTTTAGTTGACGCGGAGCTGTCAAACAAATCAAATTTCTCTGTTTATTACTTTGATCTCAAATTAAAATTAAATCCGGATTTATCATTTTTTTATTATAAAATAATCATTTTAAACAAAAACAATGACAGATCTGAGCCAGCACAAAAAATCAGATAACGCCAAGAAGGAGGATAAAGAGGAAGGGAGACCGATGGAGAGGGGGATATACGACCAGAGCTACACGTACTCCTATGTCTACCCGGCTGCAGGCTACAATCCAGAGTATGATAAGAAGCAGCAGCAGGCATACGACCAGAGACAAAACGAAGGAGACATTGCTCTCGAGAAGTACGACTCCAAGGACTTCTATTCAATGAATACGGGGATGGACATGAAAGGCAATGATCCCAAGAATGTGTACGAAGGCTACGATGCCAAGGAACAGTACTACAATCCATATTTTGCATCACCCGAAGGCCAACACGTTGAGAATGGCTATGTTACCAAAAACAATGAGGTGTATCCAGCAGACTCGTACAATATGTACACCACCAAAGGATACGATCCAAGATATGGATACAATGAGCATTCGTATGATAGATATGGATACAACTATTTTGGATATGGGACATATACACCCAAAATAACAAGAGAGATGAAGAGAAAAGCCAAGCAGAGGATATGCAGCAACTGCTCTACGACCAGCACACCATCCTGGAGACGGGGAGAGAATGGCAAGTCTCTACTATGCAATGCCTGTGGACTCTACCAGAAGCTCCACGGCAGGCCTAGGCCATACACTGTTACACCAGGAGGCAAGACGAAGGCTCTGAAGGGAGGCTATGAGAAGACACTGTGTGTTTCGTGTAGCAATCTGTATCCGATTTCTGAGATACGCTCAGGAACCAATGCGCATATTTGCGATTCTTGCTTAGGCCACATCAAGAGCAATAGAGAAGGAGAGAACATGTACAGATACGAAGAGAGATACGGAGGATACAACCAACCTATGTATGAATATGGGAATGGCTACTACAGGACCAGTGAAGAGTATGTAAATGGAGGCTATGAAATGAGACCAGAAGAGGGAACCCAACAGACGTTTCAAGATCCCAAAAAGGTCTATGAAAATGGCACAAGCAGCAATGTTTATGAAAATATCCAAAGCAATAAAATCTACGAAGCTAAAAATAAGCCACCTTCTAAAAAGGAACAAAAATAATGTAATAAAACTTTATTAGAAAAAAATGTATTAGAAAAAATAATGTAATAAAAATGTATAATGTAATAAAAATGTATTAGAAAAAATAATGTAATAAAAATGTATTAGAAAAAATAATGTAATAAAAATGTATAATGTAATAAAAATATATAATGTAATAAAAATGTATAATGTAATAAAAATATATAATGTAATAAAAATGTATAATGTAATAAATGTATTTTTTAATTTTAAATCAATGGTTATTTTATTGGGCTATTTTTTACAATTTTTGGTTTTCAAAGCTACTTTCATTTTCTTTCCTTTGATATTTTTATTGTCTAAATATTTCACTGCTTTTAAAGCTCCAATTTCTTTTTCAAAGTTTACGAAACCTTTTGAACCTTCCAAAAGACCACTAGAGACCACTCTACCATACTTTACAAATAGGTTAGAAAAATCCTGTTCAGTAAGAGAAGGATGGATGTTGTATACAAATACTGTATTGTTAGCAGACGTAGCACCAGGCTTGCAGGATCTTTTTATTCCTATAAGGCTGCCCTGGTATCTAATCTTATTATCAAGCTCTAACAGTTTTGTGCAATCTTCTTTATCTTCAAAAACAATCTGTAAAATATTCTTTTTGAACACCACAGAGCTAATAGCACCATAATATGAAAAGAAAGATTGGATGTCGTTGAGATCTGAATCTAGGGGGATATTGTACAGATACACCTTCGAGTCTCGATCATAGGCAAGGTCTACATAGATTGGTGTACTCCTAATCATTCTGCCATTCATAGACCTCACAGCTTCTAAGCACTCGTCTTTTGTAGCAAAATTTACAAAATATGAATTGCTTTGGGGATGGTGGGACACTCTGAGGATGTCTCCGTAGATGCTAAAAAGTGTTCTAATGTCTTCTTCTGCAAAATTAGGAGGTAGATTACTTACAATAATTTTATAACTCGCCATAGAGGGGAAAATTTTTAAGTAGAATAGCACCCATGAAAATTAATACCATTTACCATTCGATCGATAAAAGCACGAAAGAACGAAAGAATGATTTGCACCACACAAACTTCTCCAGAAACGACGTACACCATCCTTTTATCAAAGAGAGAGAAGTAGTTCGAGCTATGAACTACGCAAAGATAAACAGAATGATGGCCAAGCCCTTTGTAGACTATATGTCGTTCCACAAAGAAGGAATCAATATGATGGCTAAGCATCCGCACATGCCCATTTTTATAACAGCCAGCTTTGACAATGAAGTAATAATTTCTGATATAGAAAATAGAACCAAAGTACACTCTTATAGCCTAGATTCTCACATTAAAGGAGTTGGAATTGACGTCCACGGTGGGAGATATTTGGGACTTAAAAAAACAGTAAAAAAACTAGACGATGGCAATGTGGTGTATGACTGTGGCTGTGGTGTACTCAATCTGTGTGTGGATGAGCAGCTATATGTATCTACATCCAGGAATGTACAGATCTTCGATCTCGAGAGAGCTATACCAAAACAGAGATTTGAATATGAATACACCCACAAAGTATCCTCAAATCCTTCATTTGGGCATTTGATTGGGTTTGCAGACGAGAAGAAAACGTATATAGCTGATTTGAGATCCAATAAGATAGTAAATGAATTCCAAATTGGTACAAAGACCAATGATATCGCTTTCAATCCAGCTGAGGGTTTCAAGCTGTGTACAGCAAATGAAGATATGAATGGATATGTACACGATCTCAGACATACAGACAGGCCTTCTAACATCCTGAGGGGGAGCATAGGAGCCCTGACTACCATTAGATACAGTCCCACTGGCCAAGAGATTTGTACAGGAAGCTACGACCAAACAATCAGAATATTCAAAGCCAATGAGAGAAAAAGCAGGGACGTCTACTACAACAAGCGAATGCACAACATCTTTGGTCTTGAGTACACAAACGATGGAGACTACATAGTATCTGGGTCTGATGATGGTTCTATAAGAATCTGGAGAGCAGAAGCCTCTAAAAAGGATGGGACTGTCACCAAACAGGAGAAGAATGTATATGCTTATGGACAGCAGCTACTTGACAAATACAGTGAGATTGCTGAAGTCGATAGAATAAACAAACATAGATTCCTTCCCAAGCAGTTGAAAATTAAGAAGAAACAACAACACGAACATTACGAAGCTTTAAAACGAAAGGAAGCCAAGAGAAAAGATTTTGAAGACAAAAAGTAAACTAAAAAAGTTAAAAAAAGAAATTAACAGTAAATTAATGTAACAGTAAATTTTTACTAACAGTAATTTTATACTAACAGTAATTTTATACTAACAGTAATTTTATACTAACAGTAATTTTATACTAACAGTAATTTTATACTAACAGTAAATTTTTACTAACAGTAATTTTATACTAACAGTAATTTTATACTAACAGTAATTTTATACTAACAGTAATTTTATACTAACAGTAATTTTTTACTAACAGTAAATTTTACTAACAGTAATTTTATACTAACAGTAAATTAATACTAACAGTAAATTTTATATTTAAATTCCTTATAATATAGAAGGTAGATTTATTATAAAGACTAATTAAATATAACAAAGCTTACAAAGAATAATCTTCTATAATGGTCTCTTTTATTGTACTCTAAATTAAGATGAGATTTAATTTGTCTTCAAACACCTTCTATTTCTTTTTTTGTCCTCTAAACTTTACTTTACGTTTACTCTCCACCTTCTCCTGTGCCAGTCCCAAAATCTTCTTGTTTATATCTTTAGTAATTTTGTAACTGCTGGATTTGTCCTTTTCAGACCTTTTAAAATATTTGGTTGGTTTCTTTTCAATATTTATTTTTTTTAACGGTTTCTGAGCCATCTAAAGGGGTCTTCTAACAATATTTTTACTTTAAATTCGTTTTCAATATTTATTTTTTTTAACGGTTTCTGAGCCATCTAAAGGGGTCTTCTAACAATATTTTTACTTTAAATTCATTTTATTAGGTCAAAAACATTTACATACTTCACAATAAGCTTCTTCCATGGACTGAGAAGATTAGTTTTAGAGAATTCTCTAAATTCTTCTTCATCAATATAAAGATACTCTGCTACTTCATCTGGATTTGGCTTTACAACTACATCTTTCTTGCAAATAAAAACATAATCAACCTCCCACTCTCCCCATTTAGTGTCATTTGGGTTGAATATAAATTTTTTAGCAAATTTTTCATTAAATTTTTTATCAACCTCCTGTGGGAGTGGCACACCATCCATTAATTGTCCATAGAACTCGTCTTCTGTGGCTTTATATCTCAGACGAGTTACAAATCGGAGGTCCTCTGTTGTTACATTGGTGATTCCTAATTCATACCCAAGTCTTTCTACTACGTGGTTCTTGGCATCCTGAAGGGGATCAGAGAAAGAAAGGGGATTGAGAAAGGGGTGAGAGCACACAGTGTTAGCCCACAGGCCTGGAAAAACATACTTAGTAGAGCTACGTTTCTGTATCAAGAGCTTATTGTTAGTATTGAATAGGAATAGAGAAAAGGCTCTGTGTAGAGTAAGATGCTCGAGTGTATGGGCTTTAGAGGCCTTTTCTGTTCCTACAATAGAGTCATTTGAGTCAACACAGATAATATTTTTATTAAAATTGTCCATTGGGATTAAAAAAAATTAGAATATAAATATTGTTTATTGATAGATTGGAAATTATACTAAAGTATATTTAGTAGTAAAATGATATATTTAGTAGTACAATAGTATATTTAGTAGTACAATAGTATATTTAGTAGTACAATAGTATATTTAGTAAATTTTTTAAACTGCTACTACTAATAATTATACTACATATACTAAACTACTAATTATACTACATATACTAAACTACTAAATATATTAAACTACTAAATATACTAAATATACTAAACTACTACATATACTAAACTACTACATATACTAAATATACTACACACTACTAAACTACTAAATATACTAAACTACTATTACTCCTTTTTAATATCTAATAAGTAATAAGGATATAAATACACCATAGTTATGATTGTAAAAAAAGCAAGCATGGCCTCAAACACCAATCTAAGCTTTGTGAACCCCAAATATTCTTTGAAGTAGAAGAATATCAATCCTTCTAGGAAGAATGTCAGGCCTATAAACAAGTACACACTTCTTTTTGTAATGTGTTGCAAAGACAAAATTCTCAAGAAGCTAAGAAAGCACAAAATAAAGACGTAGGAACGAGAAAAGAACAAGCCCACGTAGCGGTTTTGCTCAACCAAAAGATAGATTGTTCGAAAGAATGTGTAGAGTTTTAGATAATATGGCAGCAAGCCACCCTTCTTGGACATGAGGGCTAAGAAAAATAAATACAGAAACAAATAAATATCAATCTAAAACAGCTTTGTTTTCGAGTCTACGTGTTTATTTATTGGCCTGTAAATGTAAACAAATGAATTGCAACAACAAGACAGGCTATGTAGAATTCAAGACAAAGGTAGGGGAGGTAGATACAGACGTAAGAATCCTCGAGACACTTACACATGTGTTTATTTATATAAACCAAGACGAAGAGAAAGTAAAGTTATTCGATGAAGACCTCAAGAGGTTGCTGTACAAAAAGAATCTAAAAAGAGAGAAGCAAATGGTAGTGTTTTGCAATCTTAAAAATGAAGATTGTTTAAAAGGTGTTGGAGAGCTGGTGTTTGATGTTTTCACGAAGTAAAATTGTAATAAAAAATTCTAGAAGTAAAACTGTAATGCATAATGTAATAAAAATTGATGCATAAACACTGTTAAAAAATTGAAGCATAAACACTGTAATGCATAAACACTGTTAAAAAATTGTAATTAATTTTTTATTATATTTTTTTTAGTACAGTTTATTATTTATCTAAAATATTAGAAATATTGTTTGTTAGATTTTCTAGCCTGTTTTCTAATTCTAAATTATTCTTTTTGATAGATTCTATCTCTTGTTCCAAACGAGAAGTCTCCTCACAGAGCTCCTCTTGTAGCTGCTTGCTAGTGGCAATCTCCCCTTTTATAAAATCTACCAATGAGCTTTTGTCCTCAGCTATGTGAGACTCATAGATTTCTTTGATGTACAAAGGATCTTGGATGTCTCTAGAAGTTGAGAGGTTGTTGTTTACAATGTGATCTAGCTCATTGAGCTTTGCAGGAAGCTCATACTCTTCCATTTTGGTTTTGAAGAGCTCACTAAGCTGGTTCTGGAGAGTATGTAGCTTCTGGCTTACTGTGCTAGAGAGATCATCTTTGATAATGATAGATTTCGAAGCATCTGAGTTGAAGAATGAGTCTACTGGCACAGTCTCCTGGAGTAGACGTATTATATTGTTTTTGTGATCCAAAGTCATCTGAATGGCCTTTTTGTAGATAAGTTTCAGTTTTGTACATCTAATTCCACAATCTTTCTTCATGGGATGTAAATTAATTTGTAACAAAATTTATTGGTCTTCACAAAATGTTGCTTTACAAATTTTATTGGTCTTCACAAAATTTATTGTTGCTTTACAAATCTTATTGTCCTTCACAAAATGTTGCTTTACAAAATGTTGCTTTACAAATTTTATTGTCCTTCACAAAATGTTGCTTTACAAATTTTATTGTCCTTCACAAAATGTTGCTTTACAAATCTTTGTTAGCTCTAATTGGATAAATATTCTGCTTCATCTTTTTGAAACATTTAAAGAAATAAATAAAGAAAAAACCATCCCTTGATCTATGGGAATAGTAAACAAACTCTTTACTTCTTTTTCTGGTCTCTACAACAATATAAATATATTGACTTTCAGTGGAGTAAACGATGTCATTGTGGTCAAGGGCACTGATGGGAAGCTTCGATGCTCAGAATTCCAGCTCAGATTTGGCAAGCTCTACTTCCCAAACATGAGTACACAAGTAGTCCACCTCATTGTCAATGGGAAGATAATCGATGACATCTCTATGTACATCACCAGCCAAGGAGAACTGTTCTTCGAGAAACAGACTAGCAATGATGAGGACATCAAGTACGACGACCTGCTGGGATACATCGAGAAGCTAGAGAAGATCAAACAGGAGGAGATGGACGAGAATATAAAGATACACTTCGAGAGACTGACAATTTGCAAGAAAGGCTCTGAGAAATGGAAGGTGATGGAGAAACTGGCCAAGGACAACGTGGAGTATTTTCGAACCAAAAGGGCTTTGAATTTCAAAGAGAGGTCGTTTGCTGTGGAACACATTTTTACCATCAAAGACGACTTCTATACTAACAACATCCTGAAATACAGCAAGTTTGGTGCCATGGTAGGCTCTCCGGAGTACTTCGAATGGATCCTTCGGAGATATAGAAATATACTCTTGTTGATGAATGGCTTGTTTTCTAAGCCTCCCAAAAGCAACCTGAAAAAGAAGGAGAAGTGCGATGAAACAGGCTGCTCTCAAGCCGAAATCTCCTTTTCGCTCTGTGCTGACAAGAAAGTAGACAGCTCCTTCCACAACACTTTTAATAAATTCATTACCAAAGAAATTCTGGAAGAGAAGAACCTTGTGGTGAGGATAGAAGGCTGTAAAAAGTGCAACAGCTTGTTCTACTTCTCATACGCCCTCTTTACAAAGCTATTCTTCGAACTCAGAGCCTCTGTGTCGAACAAATCAAAAAAGCTTATAGAGACCCTGGAAGCTGAACACAACAAAGCTGTGGGCTGGGGCTTCTTTAGGAGGAAGAAAATTGTTCGAAAAGAAATCTCCTACTCCCTCCGCCTCAATTCAGATGAGCTCGAGAGGCTAAACCTTAAATATGGTCAGAATACCGTTATTTTTAAGGTTGGTGGTGTAGATAAGCAACTGGAGGGGCACATCTATCTATGGGACTCGACTGATAAAATTATAATCTCGGATATAGATGGAACCATCACAAAGAGCGACGTATGGGGGCACATCTACTCTCTCATGGGCAAAGATTGGACACACGGTGGGATTGCAAGCTTGTTCACCAAGATCAAGAAACACGGCTATAAGATTCTATATTTAACAGCCAGGCCTCTGCAGCAATCCTTTGCTACCAAGCACTACTTGAACAGTGTCAACCAGGATGGCTACAAACTCCCCGATGGCCCTGTCCTCCTGTCTCCAGACGGACTGTTTGCAGCTTTGTACAGAGAAATTATCATCAAAAGACCTGAAGATTTCAAGATAGCCTGCCTTTCTGACATTCTTAAAATCTTCAATGGGGTCAATCCGTATGTAGCTGGCTTTGGAAATAGAATTACAGATGTGATCACCTACAAAACCCTAGAGATTCCTAATACACGCATATTCACAGTAAATCCCAAAGGGGAGTTGAATGGGGAGTTCTCAAATTCTCTCTCTAAAACATACAGTAGTATGAATGACTTCATTGATAAAATCTTTCCGTATATTCTAAAAGACATGACACCATTTGTCAATCACCAATATTCAGATTTGAATTGGTGGAATTGATCACAGTAGGAAATTAAAATATATAAAAAAAGTTTAAAAAGTTTTAATAAAATAATATTAATAAAATAATATTAATAAAATAATATAGTTTTAATAAAATAATATTAATTTTAATATCAATTTTAATATAGTTTTAATAAATTAATATTAAATACAAAATCAATATTACAACAAACTTAAGAGATGTTCTTTAAAACTTTTAATTCACCTTTGGTTTCT
>SBJO01000011.1:9467-48057 GCA_015832245.1 Nosema granulosis
TCAATTATTAACTAACAATACACTTATTCTCAAGTAATATGATCAATTATTAACTAACAATACACTTATTCTCAAGTAATATGATCAATTATTAACTAATAATACGCTTATTATCAAGTAATATGATCAATTATTAACTAACAATACACTTATTTTATGTAATACTCTAATTATTAACAATAAACTTTTTTATCAATATTTTTTATTATGTTTTGTGAATTAAACAAGTATTTCTTCTCCTTCTTCTTTTACAATTTGTTTTGTATCTGTGTCTTTTTTATAAAAGAGTTCATTAGAGAATAAAATATCAATCTTAGACCTTCCTCCTCTACAGTTATTAATATGTTCATTCTCCACACGAAATAGAGTCCATATAAATCTCCTAAAGATCTCAATGATTATGAGAACATAGCTATCAATTGTAATATAAAATTTAAGAATCCAGAGGTACCTAGCAATAGTGTTGTAGAGTACTGCGAAATAGTAGAAGTAAGCAGGGAAGACCTTTCTTCTCCTGTATAAAGACCAATCAAAGACGAAATCCCAGAATAAACAGAAGGAAGAAGCAAGGAAAGTAATGAAAAAGATGCAAACAGAGGAAAAGTAGTTTTTAGGGAGCACAGACGAAGAAGCAAATATAGAAAAGGCTACCACCAGGTACTTGCACATATTAATTAAATGTGGGAGCCACTTTTTAGTGTCTTTGTATCTTTTTAGACATTGTACCAATCTGATAAGAGCAAAAAAGACAGAAAGCAAGAGATCTGGGTAGTTTCCATATTCGAAGATCTCAAATATTATAATATTAAAGCATTTAGAGAAGCTTTGGCAGACATCCGCAAAGAAGAAGTGCTTAAAGAAAACACTTTTGAAGATAGAACCAATCATTCCAGGAATCACACTAATCAGATACAATCTAGATCTATAAAAAACAATGTCAAAGGGACAAAATATGATGAAGAGGTTTGTGAACAGCACTGTGTACATTGTTGTTTTTGGATAAGCATTTGCAAATAAAAATGCTGCTAGAAATTCAAAGAATATAAAGCAAGATACTGTCAATTCGTACTTAACAGATGTCATCGAAGATACAACATCGAAATTAAATATAAGTTTATAATTTATATCATACTTCTCGAAGAGCAATATACAACCACCAAACAAAAGACCACCGAGATGGCAAAGACCCAAAGAGTACACCACCTTCTTAACACAAAAGGCTTCCTCGTTGTAGTCTGTGGTATAGATCAGTACACAGGTAATTGTAAGTAGAATCCCCAAAATGAACGTAGTCCAAGGATCTACCTTGGTCTTCCGCCCAATGTGTTTGAAAACAAACTTTGCTCTATTTTTGTCATCTTTAGCAAAGATTCTTCTGTAGACTTTCCTGATGTCTTTTTGGATTCTTGCAGCTCTCTTGGATTTATAAAATGGAGACGAGTGCACCTTCTTGAGAAACTCACTTGCATATGGATCGTTAGGATACATTCTCTTATATTTGCTTATTAGGATTGTCATTCCCAGGTAGTTGATGTCTTTGTATCTAATTACAAATGTAATAGCTTGCATCAGCTCATGAAAAGCCTTCTCTCTTTTTCTTCTCTCAAACAGTCCTGTTATGTTGAATGAACTGAATATAAACCCTCGTTTCTTATCTAGATAGCCGTATTTATTGCATCCTTCTACTAGATTCATATTCTCTTCTGGGATATCTGATATCAAACTACCATCTAAAGTCTCCACATCACTCTCTATCCCCGTTTGGCTCGCATGGCTCTCCACTCCAGAGTCTTTTATAGGGCCAGACTCAGAACTATACAGATAATCTGAACAATTCTCGTCCTCCGAGCTCTCTGTGGCTGTGTCTTTTCTTTTGCTCCTACTGGTGATCTCCAATATCTTCTTATCATCGATGTTCTCACTTAGATATTCAAACAGTTTCTTCATTTGTGATTCTGTTTGGATTTTGATATCATAGTAAAATTCTGCTATCTTTATAAAATTTGAATCGAGTAATTGCTTGAATTTGTTTCTATCTTGCTTCAAACAGCTCTTGATTAGATCGTATTGTATGTAAAAGTCTTCTAAGTTGTGTATCATATTTGATTTAAGATGATTGGAAAATTTCATCTCTATGGGTGAAATTTTTGTAAGAGTTGATAAAAGAATAAAAGAAATTGAAGAGGAGGTTTTGAGGATGGTAAAAAATATTAGAAATATATCCAAGCAATACAGAGACCTGGAGATGTTTTCTGATGAGCTTAGAGAGATTTTAAGTAAACGAGTTGAGTAAAAATTTACCAAAACAGTATATAAAAAAGGAGAAAAATGTGTGTAAATTTGGTTATCAACAAATATCAGAGATAGAAAATATAAATATATTCAATATATTTTATACGTATACTTTTTGATCAGTTCTAAAATTTATAATTTTCACAATTTCATCGCCTTGTTTTAATTGTTAAAAATATAATTTACAGTATAGATATATATAATTTATAAGAAACAATTTTGTACTTGAAATATTATTTATATCAATAAAATTGAATTTAATAAAAAACGTTTTTAATAAATAACCCAGAGAGATAGAACTACAATAGTTCTGAGTTATTTTACCTGTTTTATATGAGATTAATATTTATACTGTATTAAACAAAGGACCCTGAAGACTTCACCATAGGTGGGGTGTCTATATCTCTGGAAGTCCAAGAAGGCCTAGACTCTGAGGCTAGTAAGATCATCTGAATACAAATAAGTAACCCAATAAATATATTTTATATTGTATTAAAAATTACCAATTAATTTAAATCTTTATATTTATGAGATGTTTTATATAAAACGTTACTTCTTTATAGATCTTTAGTACTCTGTTTATAAGTGATTCATAATTATCATTTAGCTTTCTAAGATTTGATGAAACCATTCTAAACTAGAATAAAGGAGATGTAAAATTTAATTTAGTAAATAACTTCATGCCTAAATATCTTCTATAGTTTTATACAAAGCAACAGTTGAAAATTGATATTAGAAATATGATTTTTTTATTATACTTTGACAATTATTAATAAACTATTAAAATTAACAAATATATTCTATACTGGTGTTTTATGATCACATAAATTGGTTTATTATACACTTAATTCTTCGCATGTTATAACTCTTCTATCTGTGACTAGTCTTAATAGACATGGGAGTAGCTTTATCTTGCAGTGTCTTTCCTTTCCTTTGATAAAATCTCTAGATCTAATATCTGTAATCAAGAGATAGGTATAGTATACAATGAAGCAGACGTTTATAAACAGAAAGATGTATGTGAATACTCCTACTATATAACTACTTATTCCCACAATTTTACTGAGTATATTTTCGAAACGTTTACAATATTTATAAATCTCGTGGCAAGCTACAGTGAAGTAATAGACAGTAACAAAACTAGAGAATATGTAGGTGTAGAAGTATCTAATATTATTCCTTCCTATACAGGTATCAAACCAGAAACAATGATGGTCCATTTCAATAACGCAGTAATTACATTCTCTGCAGTGCGCAACGCCAATGGTTTTGAAAATATTACATTCCTCGCAATATTTCTGCACGTATCTCTCTCCTTTATATTTTATCAGGCGTATCCATCCGTCTTTATCGAATATTGTCTGTATTTCAGAGCCATCGGGAAGTCTCTGTTCTGCCTCGGAATTTACATTCTTGTTCTTTTTGGATATAAAGCCTGGATCTGACAATGAAATATTCGTAAATGACAGTGAATTCACAAGTACTGAGGCTACAATAAGAATGTACTCCAATAACTCAGGCCCTTTATATGCCGCATACGATAGGTTGAAGAAGTAGAATATAATATGGACAGCTATAAGTGATATTAGACGAACATTCTTGTTTGTGTAAAGCATGTTCTTTATTTCTTCCATTTCTCCTATCATAAAACCCAATAAATTTTTGAAGATTAAATAACAAACCAATCAAATCTTACAATTCAAACCACCAATTAGATAAATTGATTGTTATATTTACACATTCTGATTGCTATATTTACCAATTATCTTAAGGTTTTCTATTTTATGAGAGTTTTAGATAATTGGTAGTAGTTTGTTATTCTTATTGAGTGATGAAATGTTTCAGAAGTGTTATAAAAAGAAAACAATAAGAAAACCAAATGAAGAAAGTTAGAACAATCATTTTTATATTTTTTGATGCAATTTTGTGCCAGGGAGAACGAAAACTTACAGATTCTAAGACTGAAGAGAAGCTTCTGGTGGTAGAAAGCATATTAGATAGATTTCATTGCGTATCTTATAAAATAGAGAGTATGTTTGAGGCCTTTAAAGATATATTCTTCTTAAATATTACTATTTTGAAGAAGATAAATACTTATTTGTTCTATTTTATGATTAATATTCATATGGTTTTTGTTACAAGTGTCTTAATCCTTCTATATTACTCGTTGGTCTCCCAGTTGTTAGCTACTAGATATGGTTTAATTACACAATGTCCTGTAAAAAAGTTTTTTGAGGTAAAAAAAGTTGAAGTGACCTGTAGTATATGTATAACACAGTTGGATGTACAGGACTTGGTACGCCAATTGCCCTGCCAACACATATTTCATTCTGATTGTATATACGATTGGATGTGTAAATCACTCTCCTGTCCCCTTTGTAGAAAGAATATAATAGATGGTTATACTCCAGAACATGAAATATACATCCTTTACTAGTTACAATATATTAGATCATAAAGATCAAATTAAAACTAATATTGATTTTTAGACTATATTAAATAAACGAATATAATTTACATTCTTAAACATCAAAAAAAATTAGACTGTATTAAATAAACGAATATAATTTACATTCTTAAATATTAAATTAATTTTTAGACTGTATTAAATAAACGAATATAATTTACATTCTTAAATATTAAATTAATATTGATTTTTAGGCTATATTAAATTGATATTGATTTTTAAGCTATATTAAACTCACCTACAAATGTTTATTGAGAGATTACACTGCTAATAGGGATGTATTTTTGATAGGCTTAATAATACCTTGATGGCAATTGCCTCATTGTTTTCCTCTTCATCGGGGGTATTTTTACCTTTTGAATTGTCTTTAATACTGTTCTTAGGTGCAATGAGGTTGGAAATGATGGAATTTGAATGTGATCCTCGAGGCATAAAGGATGTGTATATGTTTTCGAAGCGGCCTTCTTTCTGTGTCTTCTTGTTTATCTCATAAAAAGTATCATAGAAATTGATATGGGCCATTCTATGGTCATACGGGGATTTGTCCCCGTGATAGTGTTTAATCGAGTTTGTATCTGCTAAGAAGTCTCGTCTGAACCTATTTCTTTGCCGGAAATTGTCCGTCTTTAGTTCTGTGGGTCTGTGTTTCTTATGAATTTTGTAGTAGAGTCCACAGGCATTGCACAGGTAACTGCCATCTACACCTCTTCTCCACAATGGAGTAACAGTAGTATTGCAGTTGCTACATATACCTTGCTTTGTATACATATAAGGGGTATATGTAAAGTTAATTAAGTATTTATCAAAAAGGAGATAGGCAAAGGCAACAAATAGAAATGACGTAAACACTCGTCACACACACAGATAGAGAAAAATGTATTTAGTGGACAAGTGATATTAATATATCAAAAATCAATAAATCTAAATTTATCTAATATTTTAAACTTAAGAATAAATTCTAGAACATCAAATTGATTTGTAGATGTCTTAGCCTGCTCTATTCTGACACATTTATGTCTCTCAAGCGAGTACATGGACATCAAGCGTAGAAGAACGAATAAGTTTAAGCATTAGAAGATTCTGAGTCATTAATAATGTGTTGATGTAGATCGACAACACACACTAAGACGAAGAGATAAACAAATAATATTAAACAAAACATAGAGTGAACTCTATCTGTAGATATTAAAGCTTAATATATACCAAGATGCTTAAATAAACTATTCAGTGAATATGGTCAGGTTGTGAATATTTAAACTAAATATTAACATTAAATATTTATCAAACATTTAAATAATCTTTATCAATCTCTAAATGATCTTAAAATAATGTTACTAAGGATTTCGAATTGATAAATAAACAAATATACAAAAGTGACTAATTTGATATTTGAATAGAATAATAAGCTTGAGATATAAAATGATACAAATCTCATTTTTTTTAAAATAATATTGAGTTAAATTTTTTTAAAATTTGTCTATCTATGGTTAATTTGAAAGGCTTTTAAAATTTAAAAACATGTTTATAGAAGGTACATTTTATCTATTATATTTTATTAAATATCCTTAACTAGGAATTTTTAATACAATATGTTTTAACTATATCTGTTTTGAGCAATTTTGTACAGTTTTTTAATACAATTTTTTGTACAGTTCTTTATACAATTTTTTGTACAATTCTTTATACAATTTTTTGTACAGTTCTTAATACAATTTTTTGTACAGTTCTTAATACAATTTTTTGTACAGTTCTTTATACAATTTTTTGTACAGTTTTTTAATACAATTTTTTGTACAGTTTTTTAATACAATTTTTTGTACAGTTCTTAATACAATTTTTTGTACAGTTTTTTAATACAATTTTTTGTACAGTTCTTAATACAATTTTTTGTACAGTTTTTAAATACAATTTTTTGTACAGTTCTTAATACAATTTTTTGTACAGTTCTTAATACAATTTTTTGTACAGTTTTTTAATAAACATCCACTTATTCACCACCCCCTCTATGTTTACTATCTTTAATTACAAATATTCTGGCAAGATGTTCTGGGAGACCGAGAAGGGTAAAGTCTCGCTTGCAAGCAGACACAATATAGAGTTTATGGATGAAGAGCCAGAGATCTACGAAGCAGAGTTTGTTCTCGGGGTGATTGAGATAGATGACAATAGCTATCTCGGGATAGTAAAGAAATCAGAATCTTTGGGACTTTACGAAGGGAATGAGGTCTTCAAGATCAAGAAGGTTGATTTTATTCCATTGGTGGTTTGTCCACAGAGTGATCATACAATCTATGTAAAGCAGTTGATACAGTCCTACGACTTTTATGTATGCAAGAGCATGTTTATGAAAGAGAGATTTATTTGGAATATGCACATGATCGATAGACTTAAGTACGGTGGAGAAGAATGGAAGTGTATTCCCAAGGATACCATAGATAGTGATTGTGGACTGGTTTACATGTTCTGTGGGTTCTTTGTATCAAAGTCCTTTAAAGTTTTTGAAGGCTTTTATAACATCAAATTACTTTCTCTGGTGTGTACGAGAAAGATGGGGACTCGTCTTCTAAGTCGTGGACTGGACAAAGATGGCAATGTATCCTTCTTTGTAAAGACACACTGTTCTATAAGAAGAAACAATAAGGTAGTGTTTGATTTCAACATCCTTCGAGGATCTGTGCCTTTGTTCTGGGGACAGAAGACTCAAGGTATAAATGGTAGACTGTACTTCTTTGGGGAGGAGGATGATCTGAACGAGGCCTTTGATAAACATTTCGAATCTCTCGAAGAAGAATTTGGAAACATCCATGTGGTGACACTGTTGGGCCATCGTAAGGATGAGAAGGTTCTCAGTTCTACATACATCAACATGCTGAAAGAAAAGAACATTCCTTACACAGATTTCGATTTCAACTCTCATACCAATGACTTTGATAACCTCAAAGTGCTATTTTCTTACAAACTAGAAGAAGCCAAGAAAGATGTTGTGTACCGTGTCAATTGTGTTGATTGTCTTGACAGAACCAACCTAGCTCAATATCTAATCTGTAAATATAACGTAGAGAAGACCCTAAAAAAGAATTATACAGTAGAAAAAATACTCCAAGAGTGCTGGACTGAAAATGGCCATTCTTTGAGTAATTTATACACAGGTTCCGATGTAATGAAGAGCGAGCTCTCTCTCAAGCAAAAAAGGTCTCTTTTTGGTCTTGTAGATGATTTCTTGATTTCAGCTACCAGATTAATTAATAACAGATTTACTGACAAACAGAAAAATAAAATTATAAACATTCTCTTAGGCAGAGAGACTGGTGAAGAGACCTCTCAAAACATTGATATTTCTTAGATATTTCCTTCTATCGCAATCCACATTCTATTTTACAATGTACATTCACCCTTGAGATGTTTGGTCTACTCAATACTCAGAATGATAAGCTTTATTCTTTTGGACAGATTTCGTCCTCTTCGCAAGGCAGTTACACTGTTTCTTATAAAAGTACACAAATTTGTATTGTAACATCTTTAGAATTTGAGATTGGAGATTGGGTGATTCTTTACGGTAGTTTCAAGAAAGACATTCTCTATGTCAAATACATTGAAAAATTGATCGGTGTAAATATACAAATACTTGAACGAATAGCAAAATTCTTAGAAGAAACAGATGTAAAATAAATTATTTAAATATTTAATACTTGTAGAAGAAAAATTTCTTAATACTGTGTATGCTAATTGTGTAATTAATGTTCTATATAAAATTTTTGCTTCTTTCAAGCATCGTTGGTTTAGTGGTATAATTGTCGGTTGCCATCCGATAGACGTGGGTTCGATTCCCGCACGATGCATTTTTTTAAATATTAAATTTTTATTTTTCCAAACAAGCAGTAAATGGGCCATCATTTACAATTTCCAAGGGCTCATTTGAACCAAATTGCACCATCTTAACTTTATCATCAGAATATTTTTTACACAGCGCTGAATATAAGAAAAGATATATATTTTCAACATGAGAAGATTCTACTGACGAACAATTAGTACTATCTAATACAGACTGCTCGATTTTGATCAAAATATCACAACTTTTCTCAAAAATATTTGTTTTCCAGCCATCGTAAAGTCGAAGTTTTAGAAGTTTTTCTGCCATCCAATTGGCCTTTTCTGTTGTATCATCTTTTGATATCCCAAGAAAAACCACACAACCTTCACCAATTAAAGAACTATTTACTGATTTGACCTTTTGAATAATAGCACGCATTATTTGGTATTAAAATTTTAGAAAATTAAATATTGATGAACTAGACCAATTTTTGGTAAAAAAGAAAAGCTTTTTTGATATTAAAATACACCGATTTTTGGTAAAAAAGAAAAGTCGTTTTTTGTATTAAAATAGACCAATTTTGTGTTAAAATTTTTCAAATTTTAATGAAAAAAATGAGGGTTGTACTCCAAAAAGTAGACAGTTGTACAGTTTGGTATAATACAGAAGAGCTTCGTAAAATTTCTTCTGGATACGTACTTTATGTGGGCATCGAGAGAGGCGATATTATGGATGATATTTTATTGGATATGGATAGTTATTTACAATATTTAATATTTCAGATGACATTCTGATTCTTTCACAATTTACTTTATTTGCCAATCTCAAGAAAAACAAACCAGAATTCCACAGAGCCGAAGAGAATTCAAAAGCCAGAGAGATGTATTACACCTTAATTGCTTTTCTGAAGAAAAAATACGCCAATAGAATAGAACCTGGTCTCTTTGGCGAATATCTTAACATTCAATACACAGGTGTTTCGTTTGATACAAAATATTTTGATTTTAACAAAAATTGATTTGTCCATTAAAGATAAATCAAACGATTATGAGATATATTGTTGAAACACCATGATTTACCGTCTAATCAGAACTAAAACACTAAATTATTCTATTTATTTCTATTGCACCACTCACTAGATGATTTTTTGGACATTGGTTTATTATGTCTTCTGCTCAAGACCGGCTATTCTCAATTTCAAAGACTATGTAGTGGCATATTCACCTAGTAAGAACAGTTACAGTGATATAAAGAACTTTATGAACAAAAATGAGATGCCTTTTCTCGATGTAAATATCGATGCTGTGGTCGATGTGAGAAAATTTTACGATGAGACGTATAAAGATAGAAAAGCTCGTGTGTTTTACTATGGAAACTTTCTTGGGACTTGGGATGAGTTCAAACGTAAGACTGAAAAGGACAATAAAGCCAAAGAAAACAAAAAAATTAAAGAGGAGAATGTTAAAGGTAAAGAGAGGGTAATAATCAAAAATACTATGAACAAGAAGATTGTGATTTATACAAACGATAAAAACTTGATAGATAGGTAAAAATTACTATTTCACAATTTTTAATTAATAAACCACCAATTGAAATTTATAAAAGCCTTTTTAATTAAAACACACAGCGATTGAATCTTTTAATTTATTAGTTATATTTAGATATGATAAAGAAAACACAATTGTTACCTTAAAATAAATATTTGTATATTTTTTAAAACATTTTAATCTTTAAAACTCTCTAACATTCGGCCAAGAAAGAAATTGAGGATCATTTTCAAAGGCATCTTGTAGGGTAGAATCACCTCCAAAGAACTTCCCTCCTATGACAATCAGAGGAGATTTTGTGTAATTGTATTTTTTGTTGGCGTACGTACTTAGCTCGGGATTTTGGCTTCGTTCATACTTTGTAAAGGGTATTTTTTTATCTGTCAATGTTTTGATTGTATTCAAGCTGTAAGGACAGCGGCTTTTGTAAAGAATCACAATATAGTCTTTGTTTAGAAGCTTTTCGAATTTCGAATTGTATTCAAGCACTGAATCTTCCCTCTTTACTATAATCTTTGTGTAGACTGTAGAAAGTATCAGCAATATTGGCAACATAATGTTTATATTGAAATTTAATTTATATCTGTGTTTCAAATTTGATGTAAAACAGGTGTAAATTTATATTAGGTTTGATATAAGAGCCAATTGATATAAAACATTGTGTAAATATAATATTTTTAATTTATCTGCATTTCAATATATTAAATTGAATATTAAATAAAGTAATTAATTTTTAACCTCTCAAAAAAGCAGTAATATTTTGATAATTGGAAAAATAATGAAATAATATAGAACAAATTGATTAGCATAAGCTATTTTTGAACAATAAAAATGTAAAAATAGACATTTACCGAAATAATAAAATTTCTTAATTTAATGATGTTTTATGTTGTTAGATCTCAAAGACTTACGTAAAGAGTGACAAAGAATGTCTATTTACATTTTTAAACCAATAAAATTGATTAGAAGAAATATGAAGGTTAAAATAGGCTGAACAGTCAATATAGAAGTTTTTAACTCATTTAATTAATATTTATGATAAATTTAAACTGGTTTTATAGATTTAGTAAAAGTATACAAAATATATGATAACTAAGTGATAATTAAGTGATAAATTTTATTTATCAATTAATTATCACTTAGTACTCATTTAAATTCAAAAATTGCATTCTTTCTTGTGAGATACAAAATTAAACTAAAACAAAGGTGGCAGTGAGACAATTCTGTTGTTTCAAAATTTAATATTTATTTAAAGCCTTTTCTACAGAAACTTACATGCTTTTTATAATTCTACTTTTATACGTCTGTGCATGTACAAATAAATGCATCTTCCCTAAGGTATTGCAGAAGAAAGGTGTAATTGTAGTAGGAGACAGAGATTGTGGTCATACTAAAAACCTGATTAGTTTTATGATTAAAAAACATATCCCACACGATGTTAAGTATGTTGAAGATGATAAAGAATTAAAAAGGTATATTATAAATCAATATGGTGGAGCCATTCCTTGGGTTTACGAAGATGGGGTGTTAAGAGGTGATGGTGAAAAATATATGAAACAATACAAACAAGAACATCAAAACTTCACGCAAGTCGAGACAAATAATGATGTGTTTGCGGTTGATAAAAACAAGGCATTTTATGGTCCATCTAATAGAGCAATAGGATGAGTTTGTTAAAAAAGAATTTAATTAAAATATTAAAAATAAATATATTGAGTATATTATGCCTTAGATGTACCCTAATGTAGTATAACAGTGTATTTTAACATATACAAAATCAAATGTAATAGTTACATTTATCCCTGTGTAAAAAGAAAATAAGTTTAGAGTAAAATTTTTCGGAAGAGATGCAGCATTTAAATTATTATTTGTTATTTTTATAATGAAAATACATTATATTATAGAATTTTTAAGCCAAAGATTGATCTATGTTGTTGTTATTACAAATAGAGCTTAGAACAAAACATATTTATTTAAGGATAAAACTCTTATATAGTTTTACTAAAACCAATAGACCCAATAATATTATATTTTGATATCTGATATCATCTATCATTGATCTGTTGTCTTATTTTGCAAACACACTCATCTTAGCTGATCTCTCCAGAACTCTCTGACTAAAATCCAACAGATGTACAATCCCGATCTCAACATATGCACCTTTTCCAAAAAAATCGACCCAAAGGATTTTTTTTACATTTTGCTAATTTGAAGCCATTTTAACTTCAAATATAGGTTTAAACAACTAATCTCTACTAAAACACTACAGTATTGTCTTTAATTAATGATTTATTGATGAGTAGCCTATAGTTTTACTTCAAAAGCTATAATTTCCTCCATTCCTGAATTAATTAAATTTTATCAAGATCAAATCCTTAAGTTTTGAGAAAGATAGTTCCTCGCTATAACATAGAACTTTTAAAATGTATTAGGGCTGATTTTATTGTACCATGGCAATTTTCTATCTCAACTTCTGAATCAGTGTCAACATCGAAGTTTTCCAATCACCCGCCTTATCAATGATGAGGCTTGGACGAACGATTGGTGGGTTGAATAGAAGGTTAAAGTGGTAAAATTTAAAAGGAGCTTGATAGAGTATTGCGAAATTAAAACAAATAGCATTGGTGGAAAATATTTAATAACAAAGAGCATTTTGGATTCGTTTACTTCAAATTTTTTAGGAAAGAACACCTTCTGTCATCCGAGCCTTACCAATATAACTTTTTTCTACGACATTTTAAACTAGAATGACATAGTTTTATTCTTCTTTTGCAGGGTGTATAGTTTGAGGTTATCTATTAGACCTCTTAAACCTAGTTTTTATAGATTCTCACTTAAAACATTATCTTAGGTAGTATAGATCAGAATTATGGTTACTTTAATATTGATTCTTTGAAATTCTTCCAATTGATCTCCAAAAATATTGAAATAGAAAATTGACTCGAGCATTGAATATTGATTTTATAAGCGTTTATAATTCCCATATCCCAGGTTTAATAATAGAAGATTTATTCACATTATCTAAAAGAAGAGAGTTTTCTTATAAAATTCTTGTAGGTCAGTTTTAAAGAGATTGAAAGTCATGCATGCCTTTGAAGAATGTGCATAATTTACACCAATCTCTTAAGAATCAACACCCTTAAGTAACCTAGGAGATTTAAAATGACCAATTACTAAAGGATTTTGTTTTTCATCAGCCATGCTACACGCTAACACTACTGTTAAGCTTGGTAACTTATTGTAATATGAATCTGTTTCATCACAATTAAAAATATTCTCGTTTGAATAGTTTTTAAACCCGATCAAGGTTCTCCATAAACTCTAGAAGGTTCGTTTTATACAAGAAGTGATGTCTTTTTAAAACTTTACCAACCTGCCGTGTGATGCTTTGGAATTTTTTTAATCACGCTTTCAATGACAAATTTAAAGCTATAAATTATATCACTGTTTTATTAAGGGGATAAAATATTTTCCTAAGTCTTAAAATCACCACATAGTTTGATTATCTAGGTTTAAAAAGTCTTCTATCGAGGTATTTAATACATTCTTTAAAGTTTTCTTTTTTCAAAATATTTAAATCTACTTTGAGCCTTGATAATTAATCTTTTGAAACTTTATATTTCTTTGCAAGATCTCTCTCTGACAATCTAGGCTCCGTACAACAATCTTCTTCAAAACGTTATTTTTTCTTCATTTGTTAGTTTTTTTATGGGGTAAAGATATGAAAAAATTCTACTGTCCCAAACCCAATTTTAAGTTTTTCAGTTTGAACGTAAATTTCACAAAATCCAAAAACTGAGGTTATATATATAGAAAAACCGGTTACCATTAAAATGTCGTCTTTTATGAAAATACATATACAATTTATAATTTAATGGAACGTGTTTTTATACTATTATGAATTATAATTCTATTTGATAGATTAAATTGCTAATTTTGTGAAAGCAGCATCCCCAATTTGAGACAAGTAGATATTTTCTCAGTGTGTGGTGGTTTTGAGTTTATTGGTTTTAAAACCGTTAAATTTAATTTTTAGACAAAGAGAAATATGATACACTTCATATTAATAAAATATTCAAATTAAATACGCCTCTTTTTGATTATTTCCAAAACAAGAATTATTTTTAAAATAACTCACGCCATCTTTCAAATTTTGATATAAATCATTATTATTGATTAAAAGAAGTGTTATATGTGGTTATCATAAATTGATATTCTTTATTGACAACTTTGATAGGTCTTTCATCAGACAGATTCAAAAATTTGATTATATATTTTTGATAGTAGATATGATATATCAGAACAAATAGAATTTAGATGTCAGGAAAAATTAGTTAAATAGAAAAAACGAAGGTTTGTATATGATTTTCCTTTATATTCTCGCAATCCTATGTGATAAAATACTTCCTAAGGCCTTGCAAAAAAACGGTATTGTGATAGCAGGTAGTAAAAAATGTAAATTTACAAAAGAACTGGTTGAATGGATGGATAAAAACAATAAACCTTACACAATGGCATATATCGACGGCGACAGGGAACTTACAAACTACATGATTGATGTATTTAATGGCGGGATACCAGTTGTATTTGAAAACGGTGTATCACAAGGATCGGGTAAAGAATATATGGATAAACACAATACGAAGCCAGGGAATCAAAATGCTGCAGTGAAAGTTGATAAAGTAGGAAACATGGCAACAAAAATCGGCAGTAATTTAAAATCTTTTGGTGAAGGAGATACTTGGATAGATGTTTCTAATTAAATATAATACATTTGTAAAGCCATTAATAATTTTTTAAATATTTTTAGAGATTAATTAAATTCTTAATAAATTAAATCTTAAAAATTGGATACTAAAATTATAAGAAATTTAAGATTATATCTTTGGCTATTATTTTGTAGATCTTAATTTGTTCTTAAATTGTTTTTTTTTACCAAAGGCATCCTTTAAAAATACATTTTAATATAGATAATCACTTAATATCTCCCCATTGTCTACATTAATTGCATTTTTATATAAATATCCTCTTATTTAAACAATTTCATGTTAGTAAAGAATCATTTTTTAATTAAGATTGCAAATATAAAGAGGGTAGATTGTCAAACCTTTTATATTAAGAGATTGAAATTTACACACACTATTTGAAAACAATGCATTTTTAATCAGAATATTGAATCTTTCTTAAAAGTTTTCTAGCTTTTGTGAACATCTTCAGCTATTATTAAATACCCCCCCCCCCTTATAACTCATAATATTTTTAATATTGTTTTTCTTACAATGTTTGATATAAAGGATACTACAAATATTTTAGAACATCACTGGATGTTTATTTGTTGTAATTCAAAAAATATAGTGTACTTTTTTTCTAGATGATAAATAAAAAAGCCATAAAATTTTTTATTTTTTTTAGAACCATAAAATGCTCATTTATATATTTATTATATCTACTTTTCAAGTCTTTGTGAAAGAATTAGCGAAGTACCAAGGAATAAAAACAAGAAAACAGCTAATTAAAGATGCTAATATTGTAGGGAAGTGTTTTAGTGGTAGTATTGTTTCTGATATGAATCGTGTGAGGTCTATGGAAGACTACGATGTGTTTAAATACAAAGAAGGAGATGAATTAATAGCATCTGTATATTTAAATAGAAATATTTATTACAAACAAGCAGACTATCTCTTTACAACAGGCGTAGAAGAAGTTAAAGCAGTAGAAATATACTCATTGTGGGTAAATGATAAATATAGAGGAAAGGGGATATCCAGAAGACTTCTGTACGATGCACTAATGACAATTAGAGAAGAGTATGATTATGGGAATGATTTTGTAGTTGGGCTCCATATCAATGAAGCAGATCCATATATGAATATTTCATTTGCTTTGTACTATTCTATGAATTTTAGAAAGTGTTGTTTTGTAAATTACGGACCAGATGAGATTAAAAGCAATTTTAGTAAATTTTATGACTTAAAAAATCCTCTGAGAGCTATTTTTGATCCAAATTCACGTTCAGAAGAGGGTATCTACCTTGCTATGTACACTACAATGAATCAGATTCTTTTTTTCAACCCAATAAGAAACAAGAAGCTTAAGGAGATAGGTGAACTATTAAGAGATGAATTAAGACGAAGAAAAGCCTCCAAAAAAGATTAAATGTAGGTTTACAAAATTTTATTTAACCCATTATGTTAAAATATGGCAGCATAAATTTTTAAAAGCTATTGTAAAACAATCCTTTCACATTCTTTTTTTTAATAATTTAAGGTTTTAATCTATCTTTGTTCTATCAGGTAAATCGGTGCTAGATGAACGGACATCTCTTACCTCGTGCTTTACAATCACATTTTTTGCAACCTTTCCTATCATTTTAGTCCAAAAGACGTGCATCACAAAGAGAGAACTGAGAAAAACAAAGAAAAAATGTTCTATAAGATTGGCCTTACCACTGAATAGATGACAACCCAATGGATAGAGTACAACATATGGGAATATAAAAAGTCTACTGATTATAAAAATAATAGAAAAGAGAGTAAAGATGATATCTGCAGTTATTTTCTCTTTTAAGTAAATAAAAAGCTTGGCACTCTCCAGGAAAG
Organism: Nosema granulosis; assembly: GCA_015832245.1. Lineage (NCBI taxonomy): Eukaryota > Fungi > Microsporidia > Nosematidae > Nosema > Nosema granulosis. The sequence goes on from SBJO01000011.1 coordinate 26,184, forward strand.
GATCTGAAATGTCGTGCAAGGCCATTACAACCATACCATATCGAGAATATCCAAGTAAGAAAGAGCCTCCTATCAGAGTTAGAGTCACAATGTGGTGCAAGATCATCTGGTTTTTGTCTTTCATGTTGTAGCCGTGAATCAATACGTTTTGAAGCTCAGTGATATAGAAAGAGAATTCATAAATGAAATAGAAGGAGGTCTTAAGAGAGTATGAATTAAAATCACATTTTACGCAGTAGGAAAACCTGTCCATCACCCAAGCTTCGTTCTTGAGAAAGAGATAGCCATAGAAAGTAATAAAAGAGTAAGAAAATATCTTATAGATCGATATAGAAGCCTTTTTGTAAGTGTAAGCACTCCTCCCTTTCAGAAGCTTGTCAGCAATCCTTTTGACCACGATGTTGTTAAAAAGCATCAAACACGCTGAAATTGTCCAGCAAATGACCAAAGAGATGAAAATATTCACTTCAGTTTTTGAACGTGTGTCCATTTTGCATAAACAGTATTTTAATTTAAATATTTACTAACCAATAAATATGCTTCTACCAATCAAAAATGAATTTATTACACATAAATATGACACTAGACATGACACGAAATTTAAAAATAATTAAAAATACTGGAAATTGTTAAAAAACACTGAAAAAAACAATTAGCATTAAGTAGGAAAATATTTATTTTTACTTCATTGTATGTCTATGTTTTAGTCTTTAATATTCTTGGCCTGTCAAAGTATTCTGATAAACGTCATGCAAACAAACAAATATTTATATTAATTAAACTTTAATACCCCATGGAGCCTGAAGCTGATACAAGCATAAACCGCCAAACCCACCCAAACATACCCACTGAACAGGAGATTGAAGCCATTGCAAATGCTCGAACGGGGCTTTTGAGCTATTTCAAAGTAGCCCGGTGCGAGTTCCCAAAGTTCTTTCTCTTAGGGGGTATGTTCGGTATAATAGGATTTATTTACTCTTTCATGAGGATTCTTAAAGATATGTTTATTATGACAAGACAGGACCAGAATACTATCATGTTCATGAAAATATTCTACGTACTCCCCACCTCACTGTGTCTCGTAGGTCTGATACAGTATATGATGGGGACTAAGACTGTTTCTAGGATCTTCTCAATCTTCATATGGGGGTTCTCAGCTCTCTTTCTATTCTACGGCGTTGTGTTTCTATTCGAAGACAAGCTTACGCCTTCGAGATTTCTATTCCGAGATATATTTGCAGATGGAAAAGACGGAATGAGAAATCTAAATTTTCTTAAGCCTTTTTTTCTTACTATAAACGAACCACTAGCAACTTTCATATTTATAACTGCTGAGATGTGGGGGAGTCTTCTAATGGCTTATTTGTTCATGAGCTTCCTCAATGAATCCTGTACGATCAACCAATTTACTAGATTTATTCCACCCCTGTACATCATTACCAATCTTGCACTACTCGGTTCAGCTGTGGTCACAGAACTCTTCCTCAGTTTGCGAAAAAACTTCAACTATGATCAAAACCAGATACTATGTGCATCGGTATTTTTTATCCAGGGCCTACTTGCTCTATCTCTCCTCGGGATGAAGTGGTACCTTGAAGATGTAGTCCTAAAAACACCCGTTTTCATTCCATCGAAGGTTATTAAAAAGACCAAAGGTCCCAAACTAGGGTTCAAAGAGGGTATCAAAATCATGGGCCAGTCCAAGATGCTGTTTTCTATGTGTTGCATCGTCCTCTTCTTCAACATGTCCTTTAATATGATCGAATCGACCTACAAGGCAGGTGTAAAGGCTGCTGCCATCCACCAGGAACTAGAGATAGGCAACTACTCGGCCAATCTAAACAAGTTTGACCAGTACATGACATCTATTTCAGTAATTGCGCTGAACTTGTCTGCATTCTCAACACTTGTAGAGACCAAGGGATGGATTGTAATGGGCTTGATTACCCCTATTATTACCTTTCTTGCAATAATAATCACCATAGGAGCCGCAATCTACAACTCTGCACAGGAAAAACTATCTTTTTCAGTCATATCTTCATTCTTCTCCTCTGGGAAGGCCTACTATACCCTTGAAAACTATTCAGGTATATTTTTCTTATCTTTATTAAAGATTGCCAAATATGCAGCCTTTGATATTTGCAAAGAGAAAATGGGAATGCGCTTAGACACAAACCACCGATCAAGATTCAAGAGTGTCTACGATGGGATCTTTGGTAAGCTAGGCAAGTCATTCAGCTCCTTGTATGGACTAGCCATGTTAACACTACTAGATACAGATAATATAAGACGAGCTGCACCCATAACCTTTGTGATAATTCTTTTCTTTATCGTAGCTTGGTTTAAGTGCATCTCCTACCTTTCTGGGCTCTTTGAGAATTCTTTAAAAACCAATTCTAACGTAGATATTGATTTATTTGAGAAATCAAAAGCTGAAGAAAAATAAATTCTTTAATTGTAGATTAATATTAAATCTTAAAATATTAAATCTACATTTTTAAAATATTAAATCTAGGTTTTTAAAATATTAAATCTTAAAATATTATATCTACATTTTTAAAATATTATATCTACATTTTTAAAATATTATATCTACATTTTTATTGATAATTTAAGGTTTCGGAAATATTAATTAATTTTTCTTGTATAGATTTTTTACAACAACTATTTAATATTCTCCATTCTCCATTCAAGCAAAGCCTTCTCCTGCCTTTTCTTATACTCAATATACTCCATCTCACATTTTTCTATAGCCAACGCTTCAAAAAGGGACAGTAGCAAAACAAACACACCCAGAGTCAAAAATTCTGCTATTGCGTACCAAATCCAAGAGAGATCTAGAACGAAAGTGTAGAAAACAGTAGAAACAACCAAAACGATTAGAAATTTACTAATAAGCTTCATTAAAGGGGATAAATTTATAAATAAAATTTATTGGGCCGAAGGAATATATTTTAAGATTGTACAGTTTGTTTATATCCACACTCACAAGAGTAGAATACAGTTTGTCCTTCATCTGCTGATCTAAGTTGTGCGGTATTGTACATCATCTCATCTGCTCCACAGTTGGGGCATTGGTACTTGATTTTGGCTCCTTTTACTTCCTTGAGGTCTATTTTAATATCGTGAATAATATCTTTGTGCATCGAAATCTCTTTGATTTCTTCCAACGCCAACGTCCTGTCACATCTATTGCATTTGAGCTCACTGGTATTTGATTTGATACTGACAAGTGTTCCACAAGCACAAAACATGGGATAAAAAATTTCAAATTGTAAAAAGAGTATAAAAATTTAAGACAAGCTAAATTTCAACAAAATATTTTCAATCCAATTCTCCAGTTTTTTATATTTTTGCAAATGAAAATTATTCACAGCTCAACTCTCTTTCAATTTTTATTTTTTAAAACTAGCTTCGTTATCATTGAAATGTTCTTTTATTTGCATTTGCTTAATTATTAAATTCATATCTTTTGTTACTTTCTGGGAAATAATATATTGGTGATAAGTTGGTTTTTTTGATGCTACAAATAATTTTAACTTTCTCAGTTTATGCAACCCGTAGCATAATTACCCCAAATAAGGCCATTTATTGTTCTAGAATATAAACTTCATTATTATTTCAATTATCAAATATATCACGTTATCATAGCAATAATCAATATTTTCTAGGATTTCTCCATTTTGGGGCCTTACTAACACTTTATAGGACTTATAATTGCTTTTCGGGCCCGTGTAGAACACAGGACTTTTCACAAGGTCTATTGCTAATTGTGTTTAATTAGATTTCCAAATTATTAATTTTAATCTAATTTATTATTCTTTCTTCAGAAATTAGAAACCTACTTTGAAGCATCATTCAAAGGCCAAAGCATCTCTGAACTACTCATTGTGGAAATTTGTACGTTGTGAGCCACGTATACTTGCATAGCCAATTTTATAAATTAAATTGCGTATTTATATTTTTTATAGAAAATGTCCATAAATGACTTCATCACCATTAGGATTAGAGACTGAAAAAAACATAGGAAAGCCAAAAAGAAAGCTGTTTCTTAAACTTAGAGAGGCCATTGTGGTGTGTGAGAAAGCTTTGGAGAATAATCCAAACAGTATAGAGGCTATTTACAACTTAGGAAGGTGCTACATAGAAATACGAGATTACAACAATGCACAGAAGATTATAGAGAATCTAAGGCACAAAGGAGCCAAGGAATCCTCTTTCTATGTCCTCAGTGGGCATATGTTCCTGTTAAAAGGCTTTCTGGTGGAAGCCTATAAAAGTTTCTTAAAAGCATATTCGATGATTACGAAGAAAGATGCCTTTTTGTCCTATGGAATAGCTCTGCTGTTTGAGAATATCGAAGACTACAAACTGGCAAGAAATTGGTACACACTTCTACTTGGGTATGACATGGAGCTTTTTAAGTATCTTGAAGTTATGTACAGAATAGGAATCAGCTACAAGAAGGAAGGTAGGCTGATCGATGCTTTGGAAGTTTTTAAAACACTCTTGGACATATCCAAGAGTGACACTTTTATCTGTGATATCAAAATACAGCTTGCTCACATACACGAAAGAATGAACAATAATGAGACCAGTTTGAGTTTGTTGGATCATATCAAGAATTGCTGCGAGAAAAAGATTCCTATTTATAGATTGTACGTTTGGATTCATTACAAAAAGAAAGAATTTGATAAAATTATCGAGATTGAAAAAAACAATGAGATTGTAGATTCTTATATTTATTACATCATAGCTCGGGTCTATTTGATTAAAAACGATTACAATAGAGCTATTAAGATTCTGAACAGAGTCGTAAATCTAGATCCAGATATGTTCTTAGCTTACAACACATTGGGAATAGTTCATCTACGTCTAAGGCTGGTAGAAAAAAGTATATTTTTCTTGAAAAAGGCTATTGAGATTAGACCATACTTTGTAGAAGCTATAGAAAACCTCAGAGCTATTGAGTCTGGTGATTATTTAAAATTCCATTTAGCAATGATCAGAGAAGTATACCCAGACCTGGCAAGAACTCGATATTTAGACTCACAAGTAATTTTCAATGACAACATTTACTACGCAACCATTACAGAAAACAACATCATACAGGAAATGAGCACATTGAGAATGGAAACTTTGTAGAGATTTTAATTTGTTCAAAAATAACGTTAATTAATCAAGAAAATATCAGATTATAATTAATTAAACAAATTAAAGAGTTGTTAAACACTGTTTGAAATACAAACTGAAACCTACACATAAGAAGTTTAATATACCGTATCGCTCATGTTGAACAAGTATCTTCTTTAGTCTGTTGAACCCCCAGTTTACTTGAAGATGCCAAAATAAAATTTACAATAAGAGTCTATACTGTATCATTTATTTGTGTATAAAAATTTACATTAACACTCTATACTGTATCATTTATTTGTGTATAAAAATTTCAATAAGAGTCTATACTGTATCATTTATTTGTGTATAAAAATTTACATTAACAGTCTATACTGTATCATTTAGTTGTGTATAAAAATTTCAGTGGCTATATTTAAATCGTCTCACAGCTTGGAAGATGAGTAGTTACAGTCTATAAATAATCATTTAAGTGTATAATTTTATCCTTCATCTAACAGAGCTTTTATTCTGGTAATGGAATCACAATTAGTTGTTTAAATACATTTTCAGATGAATTTACCTTTTTTCGGGATCCTATTATTGTAAAATGCCATTCTGTTTGTATACAATCTATCTACAAATTAATGAACAATATGTTCTGAAATATAAACAAAATGCTCAGAATGCATATAAACTACACTTGTGTTATTTTCAACCTCTCATATTTCCCCTTTGATGCTCTACAAAAATTTAAATTTCTACTATTTTCTACTTTTAGGGGGCAAAAAATAAAACTGAGCATTTTTGCATGTTTTTTTGACACCTTTTTACGTAATTCTTGGCAAAATCACAAAAAAAATTACAACTACCATTTAGTTGATTAATTATTTTGATGTCTGAGACTTCGATTAATTCAAGTATTATTTTTACTCACTTAGATACTACACCACTTTTACAACCCTCTAAACCTCTCATCATCACATATTCGATCCTCAAATATCAACTTATTTTATTCAATTTTCTATCTTTCGTCATTATAGAATCTATTTCTACCATCATCAAATTTCTTATACAAATTTTATCAGTGAATCTACTTTCTAAAGGACAAAATTCAAATTTTTTTTATTAATATGGAAATTAATGATTGATTTTTATATTGATTATTTATAGGGATGATTGATAATCAATTGTGTATAATCCTTTATTATAAATTAAATATGTTAATGCTTGTTTTAAGAAGGAGTTTATCATTCTTAGACACTATAACATGTGACATGCAAGCTGACTATATAATTATTAAATCGAAGTAGTATGATAATATAAAGGAAACATTTATCAACATACACTGTTAAAATAAAGTTGAATTAATTAATAGATCCTAGATTATAAGGTATATTATTAACAATATATTGTATTTCAATATTGTTGTGAAGTTACTTAGATAGATTTTAAACGGGAAAATTGACTTCAAGTTTTTTTAATTTAAAATAATCTTTTTGTCAAAGCTATTTGTTAAATTATACTGCTTAAGAGATTTCTACAATATTAGTTGTTAGACATGTTTGGTATACAAAATATTAAAGATGAGGTCGTTGTTGGCAAATTAAGCGGTAGAGAGAACATGAAAAAAAAACTATAAAACATATCACTGATGTTATTATATTTAAAACTCCTCTAAATGGTGTCAGGTAAATAAAAGATGCTACTCAACTTTATAATAACATTAGACATTCAAAACACAGTTTGTTTTGAAGTAAATTAATCAAAGAGTAACATTGGTGATAATTAATTCACAAGAGATAGATGCAATGGATATATTTAAAACGAACGACTATATCAAGCTTAATCTATACCATTTATCAACAGTCCTATAGATAGAAATTTTAAAAGGTATGTGAGTAAAATTAAGTAGAATTACAAATTGATTCTAGGGTATTTTCGACACTGATACTATTTAATAAAAAAATAAGTTTCTGTTTTAACCTTATATAATTTCTGATATATTGCGATTCAATACAGTAATTATCAGAAATATAATTTGAAGTAATAAATATCTTTAATATTAAAACTTCATTTAAGTTTAAAACTTTTGTAAAAATAAAAATTATACTTTTTTATGAAACGAGCTTGGTCTTATCCACAAATGCAGGACAAGGATCATTCCCTATGTGGTGACAAACTTCCATAAGAAGTATCTCAAAGAGCTGGACGTACAGCCCAACTTAGAAGCAAACATCCAGTCTGTAGTACTGAAGAAGACTCTTGAGTCCATATCACTGGATCGTAGACGTGGGTATGATATGGAAGATGTAAAGGAGAAAGACTTGGACGAAGCAGTTACCTCGTTAGTTGACTTATCTCGGAGAGTTCTCCCAATAGATGTATCTCTATACGACGAATAACCACAAAGTAACCCAATAAATGTTTTGATACTTTTTATGAAAATTTTTATAAAATTAAAAAAAGGTGTTTTAATTTGAAACAAATCAGAGAACAATAGTTATTTAGAAATAATAACGTTAATAAAGTTTTAATATAAAAATTTCAACTAAATAAATTTCAAACTTGAATAATTTAGTACGATATATTTTAATCGATCCATAATGGCCTTAGATGACTTCAAATTTAAATAAAGTATTGAAATATGTTAGATGTCATCAAAAAGGCTAATATTTTCATTATACAATTTAAAATGGAGAATCGATAGAAATTAAATGTATAATTATTATAAAGTTTATGGTTTGAGGTATTATTGGAATGTGTTGGTCAAGGATGTTTTTTATCTCTACATGAGAGCTATAGAAAGGCTGTTTAGTGTCAAAATATGCTAGGAAAAAATGAATCTAGATATAGGGTACTACTAGAAAACACTTTTGCGTCAGTTTTGAGTTTTTAATAAGGCAATGTTCTTTAATATGGGAAACTATGGGTTTTGAATCACAATATCAATAATTTATACATTCATAACCTTAACACCAGTCAACACTCTTTAGAGAGCTTGTATATTGAGGCATTATAACACTATTTAATGGAAAATATCTTTTATATTTGTAACAGATAACTTTTAAACGTAATAAAAAGAAGCCATATCATTATGACCTACAAAAATTTTAAAGCTATTTTTTCAAGTGGTCTTTTGAAGTATTTCTATACACAACACTTAACTAACGTATAATAATTTTCTTCGTAAAATGTGTCTCTATCTAATTTTATATGGCAATTAATATGTATAAATTATTTATTTCATAGTGTTAGAAAACAAAGTGCATGTTCTCTTTTGCTTATCAAATTGAAAAAATTTGAACAAAATCTTTTAAAATGAGATCTTTAAAAACGTACACGTTCAAAACAAGCCCTTTTTATGAGTTTACAAGGAATAATAAAAAATCTTCAAGAGGTCAGTGGAGAAGATGTACTTAAAAAGATTTTAGATAAGAGAGATATCAGTGTTTACTGGGGCACTGCAACAACAGGGAAGCCACACATAGCCTACTTCCTCCCAATCTACAAGATTAGAGATTTTTTAGAAAATGGATGCACAGTGACAGTTTTATTGGCAGACATACACGCTTTCCTTGACAATCTTAAAGCACCAATCGAGAAGATTAGACATAGATCTGTGTACTACAAGAAGATAATAACAGCAATGCTAGAGAGTATCGATGTAGATATCTCTAGAATTAAATTTGTAGAAGGGAGCTCATTCCAAAAGAGTAATCAATACTTCTCGGACATCCTACGAATTCTTAAAGCTACCAATGTAAATGATGCTAAAAGAGCAGGAGCAGAGGTGGTGAAGCAGGTAGGGAATGCCAAGCTCAGTTCGTTGGTGTACCCGGCCATGCAAGCATTGGACGAAGAGTATCTCAAAGTAGATGCACAGTTTGGTGGAGTAGACCAGAGGAAGATCTTTATGTATGCCAGAGAGTTTTTACCTAGTTTGAAGTACAAAAAGAGAATCCATCTTATGAATCCAATGATTCCGGGACTCAATGCAGATAAAATGAGTAGCTCTGATAAAAGCAGTAAAATAGACCTTTTGGATTCCAAAGAAGACGTAATGAGTAAAATTAGATCTTGTAAGGTAGATTTTAGTAAGCCTGAAGATGGTCTTCTTGCTCTGTTCAGATTTATTATTCTGCCATGGTGTGAGATTAAAGAGCAACCTTTGGAAATCAACAACTGTTTGTACAACACTGAGAAATTTATTGAAAACTATTCGAAATTTAATGAAGATGAAATTAAGAAAATAGCTGGGGAGTATATCAACAAAATCATTGAACCTATAAGAAATACCATGTTTGAAGACCAAACTGTTATTGATAATGCTTACGATAATTAAAAAACTAGCTTTTAATAACGTAGGCCTACAATTATTTTTAATTTCTTAATTTATCAATTATAATATTCTTTAATTAGATTTAACATCTTAACGGTATATTTAACTCCTCCATTGTTTCTAAATTATATTCTTTGTATTTTGTATCTCAATAGATCAAAAATAGAGACACACATCGAATACTTATTGAAATAGTGTCTAATTAGGTTCGTTGTTACTTTCATTTGATTTTTGTCGACAAAGCATATTGAAAAATTGCCATTCAATTCAATATCATCTGACTCTTTAGGAAATTCAATAAAATAATATTTTGATATCGTTATTGAATAATCTTCTATTTTTTCATATCTAAATTTTTTACATTCACATGTTGTATACTTCCTAGAAAGTACACAAAGAACATTATGTAAATCAAATAGTCTATTATAAGCAGTTAAAAGCTGATCTTTGGTAGGATTACTGGGAAGAATTTCATGGTGCACTAGGAATGATACTTCATAAGAACGAAGCTCAAGATCATTGAGAATTTTAATAAGTTTTAAATAAGCATCTTTTGCTCTTTGATATCCCCTCAATATAAAATTCATCTCTCTATAGTCGAAACATAGTTGTTTTCGAATACCAAACAGATTTTTACAAATTTTAATAAACTCGGGTAAGATGTCGTTATAAATAAGATTGTGATAGAAAGAGAAGGGGTTTAAGATAAATATATAGCGATTAGGGCTTTTTTCTTTTAAAAACATTGAATACGACCTTGAATAAGAACCTTCATTGAATAAATACGTCACAATAAATTTTGCAATTCTATCAGATGGTGTTTTTTTAATCAAATCAATATCAAATGATTCAATAGACCCAAAATTTTCATTATATCTTTTAGAAAATAAAAAACTATCACCAAGTTGATTTCTTTCTTCTCCCAGTTCGTACACAATTGATACAAATCCACTTTCTTCTTCAAACCTTTTGTATTGATTTACACCTTTCTGTAATAAACACCATCCTTCCATTACTTTACAATCATTTTCACATGTAATTAGCAGAAAAGATAATAAAACAAATTTCATAAAGGGCGTATTGATTTTATCCTTATAAGATGTTAAAATTGGAACTCTATAATAAGTTCTATAAATCTTTTTAATTTAAAATAAAAAGAATGATATATATTCACAGTTATTAATTAATCTTGAATAGAATTTAGAATATTAAATTAAATGTTTCATCGCTGAAAATCTATTACCATAACTAAGCCATATTCTCAGTATTGATGTCTAATCATGTATTCAACTTTTATATTACTAAATGCTACAATCTCTTTTTATCTGTAAATATTAGTTAATTAAAAACAATTTCTTGACTAAACAATCGCATTTGCTATAAATAAGTTGGGCTCTAGAGACACAATAATACTAATAATTTACGTTTATTTATACAGAAGTATAAAAACTTGTTTATTTTTATTAAATAAAAAAGTTACACACTTTTAAATATTAGAACATTAACTGAAATAAAGTCACCTTGTAGACGTAAATAAACCATATAAAGGCCAGACATCTTTAAAGGCATGTAATGATCCAAGTTTATATATGTTAATATGGATGTATACAATCCTTGTTCAATGTTTATATCATGTTCTACACCTTATTCTCAACCCTCTAAATTAACATTATAACGTCTCTTATTGAAACAAACAACTTGTTTTGTTCTATATTTATATTTAGTTTTACAGAGAACCCATATGAGTAAAAAGATCATTAACTCATCAAAGAATGCAACTGAGAAGTCAAATATTCAAGCCATAAAAGGAAGAGTATTATTTACATACATACTTAATTTAATGACTAAATCTCTTTGTATAAACACTGATGGTATTAAAAGATTAATTAGAATTAGTAGATTGTCATTAATGGAGGACTTAAAGTTGCTTATGAACAATATTAAAAAGACAGAGAATAACGATATTAGAAAGATGAATTTAACCAAGGATGAACTTAAAATATATTTCTACAACGTCTACTTATTTCTCGAAATCATTGTTGATTCAAATAAAACATTCATAGATAAAGCAAATAGGTTGCAAACGAAGCTTTTCGCATTAATTGGATGTTGTTATAGAAAAGATCAAATACAAAAATTAGAAGATTTACACACAATGATTTACATCCTCCTACACGATGCGGTACATTCGAAAAATAGAAAGCTACAAGGCTCTAGTGGTAAAAAAAGAGTGATAGATTTGAACAGTGTTTTCAAATTTCAAGCTACACAAAATTCTTTAAATCTAAAGACAACCCTCAAACAAAAAGATCAATCGGCTTCCGTTGAAAATACCAAAAAGAAAAGTTGGTTTTTTGGGTTATTTTCATCTTGTGGTCTGTAATGTATATAAAGCTCATCAATTAATTAAATTAGAGATAAAAAACAACATTTTTTAAAAAATTTATTTAAATGCCGTTAAAAAAATATTATTCCCAAACAAAGAGCTATAAAGCACAAAAAGTAACTTTTTTTGTTTTTTAGTTATATAAAATTACATTGATTATTCAATTTTACAGAGTTTTAATTGTTTGCCAAATTACATGTGAAAAAATATTATGACGAGTTTAGTTTATATCAATTGTAAAATCAAATTTATTGATAGTCTATATGTTGTTAAATTTTAAAATTACAAGAAATTAAAATATTATATTAACAAAGATCAAATTTATTGATAGTCTATATGTTGTTAAATTTTAAAATTATAAGAAATTAAAATATTATATCAACAAAGATCAAATTTATTGATAGTCTGTTAGTATCATTATGTAATAAAAGCGTTTTAAACGTTTGATATACAAATTAATTATTTTTATTAATATTATTGAAGTCATAAGATTATTTTTATTGACTTTAAAACACTGCACCGTTTATTTTTTATTTGTAAAGTGGAAATTTCTTTCTTAATCTGATCAAATGTATATTGATATCAAAATTGTTGAAAATTCTTATATTTAATCAATTTCTTAAGTTAAGGGATGCGCAATATGAACGTTTTTAGATGTTTTTTGCACTTTTGTTATGTTTTTGGATCTTTTATAACGGAAACAGTCACAAAAAACAACTGTTGGAAGAGTTTAAGAAACGGGGCTGAAAACGAAAATTTGTATCTATCACCAGAAATCCAATGCTTCTGTAGTGTAGAACGTAATGAAAACTCCACAACCACTTCACAATATCCAGGCAATTGCTTTTATGAAAATCCAAAAAATGTACCTATCGTTGAAATTAAATCACAAAACCACAATTTTTATCAAGAAAAAAGTCAAAATATTGATACTACACTAAATGATCTTTCCTTGACATCTTCTTGCGATGATTTAATATGTTTAAATGAAATTATAAGTTATTGTTGTATATTTAACACTTTAATGACAAAAAAAAAGTTTTTTAAAAAATGTTGCAAACTTAAGAAAATAGTGGAAAACAATAAATTTAAAACTAATAAGAATGTTTCTAGGCAATATATTGTTCAAATACTTTACAATCCATCTAGAATAGATTTGTTTATATTTAGAAAGTATCCAGAAATGATCGGAATGTTTGTAGATCTCTTGAGTAAATATGAAAGACTATCTTTAGAGGATATTTTGCTCGTGATTGCGCATTTTTCGGTAATAAAAACCAACATTCATTTGACTTTAGCAGGTGTATATAATGAAACAACCAATATTCCCTTGAGTATCCAGCTAGGAAGGAATTACATGTTTACAGAAGGTCTTTATATCCACGTAGAAGAGATATACAAAATTCTTAATGATGGTGCTAATGTTTTCTTAACGCAATATAATCAACTATTGGAAACTCTGAGAGATAAAACATCAAGTAGTAAGGCTGATGTTATAATAAACGAACTAAAAATGATAACTTTTATGATAAATCCATCTAGTTTTAATTTGATAAAAACTTATTTTGAAGAAAGTATTTTTATTGACTCTAGAAGATGCGTCTTTGAAATGAGAAATGATGAGTGTTCTGTGTGTTGTAATATTGCTCAAACTTTAGGATATACATATGGTTTAATTCTAGGGACTCTGAATAAAATCAACCAAAAGGGAAAATTTAAATTCGACATTTCATTTTGGGATCGTTATTCAAAAGCTTTTAATCATATCAATCAATATAAAGGGAATATATATGCCATCTTAAAAGTAAATGACATCATTTCTATCATCTATGACATGTTAAACAAGAGGATATTACAAAATTAAAAGGGTTTTGTGAAATAACAATTATACATCCTTTATGATTTATAATAAACCATACGCTATTATCTGCTTTGTAAATCTATTGAAGAGTCATTATATTGATGGTTAAAAAAATATTAATAAATTAGATACTTTTTTGGAGTAGTCTCAATTCCTAGGAAAAATATTTTCCCTAGAAAATGACAAATTTTTATTGGATAAGAAGTTAAAAAGACAAGGAAATACTTGTAGTTGAAAATTTTTTATTCGAGGCACAAAACGAATGCCCGGTGGTAAAATATACTGGTACTGTCAAACAGCCACATGTCTATGTCTAGTACGTGTGACCTCATTTGACCAAAACCTATATGAAGTAAAAGGAGAGCACTTGCACAGTGATGATAAAAAGAAGCTAATGGAATACATGATGAAAGAAGTTCTTAAGCGTTTATCTCTTTCCAAGCCATTTAAACTAGCATTAGAAATCTACCAAGATACAATAGATTTTCTATTAGAAAATGAAATGTGAGTCTGGATCAAATTTATTTATTGTCATCTTTTGATTCTTTAAGTCCGTGCATTTATCGGTTGAGGACTTTAGATATACCAGACGACTTAATAAGTGAGGAAACATTTGATTTCAACTTCTTTAAATTTTCAGACACCACGACATGCTTCTTTACATTGTGTTTGGTGATGATCAAATGGTCATTTTAGGAGATATTGATTATATAAGACCATTTTTAAACCAATTATTTTAGAAACGCTATGGATAGAACTTTCAAGTCTTCTTCTACTTCATTTTTTCGGGTATATATCGTTCATGGTCTAGCAGGACAAAGTTTTCCTTTAATATACTGTTTCTTGAAAGATAAATCAGAAATTTTATACACAAAGATGTTTAGCGCTATAAAAATTAGACTTTTGGAGGAAGATGTTGTTTTTGATCCCGATGTGATCATGATAGATTTTGAATAGGTTACGTTTAATGGAATTCAGACATCTTTTTTAAATGTTGAGGTTAGAGAATGTTCTTTTTATTTTGGACAAGCAATATGGAGACGTTTTCAGAAATATGAACTCGTTAGACTTTTTAATAATTATGTCAACTTCATGATATGTGTTCTTACTTATATTCTAATGTTATTTAACGATTTTATGAATTCAATACTTTTTATTTTTTTTCTAAGAATTAAGACTGAACTATTTTTTAATCATATAAGGAAAGGAACATGTGAGGTTTTTATTTATGACAATTGTTTATTAAACAATCTTTTATTTTTTGTTATTAAAAAACAACAATGAAAAGGGAAACAAAGAGAATTGTTGTAAGAGTAAATTTATTTCAGGGAATCTATTTAGTTGGGGAATGTATATACAAAAACAGCAAAAATATATCTCTTATCAACTCTTTTTATTCATTTGATAGGAGTTTCATTATCCCATTTATCACAATAAATTTATTTGATGTGAATGCAGTACATGAAACATCTGAGATGCTATAATTAAGGTAGATTAATAACGGTAAATATTATAACCGTTCTAGAATCTAATTAAATAATTGGCTCAACTGCAATTTTTATTTAAAAGCCTTAATATGTTGTTAATTAGTTGTATTATTTTTACTTTTATTTAACAAATAGAATCGTCTTCTGCACTGTCCATCTGTCCGTGTTTTTACAAATTCAGCTACTTTCGACCATTTTAGAGAATTGATCTTGATGGCTTCGTGAAGCAGACGATCTTCTTCTTGTGTCCACCTTCCTTTTCTATTTTTTGGATTCAAAGAATTTGTCCACCTTTCTCTACATTGGACATCACTTCTACCGGGAACAAAAGTTGAAATGTACACCCATCCTCGTTCTTTATATTTATCATAAGCTTTTCGCAATAAACTATCTTCAGAGGATGACCACTTACCTTTTTTATAAACTTTAGTTATTTTCTTAAATCGATCACTGCATTGAACGTTGCTTTTATTTATCAAAAGTGTCGAAATCTTTTGAAAATTAGAAGTACCATATTTCTCAACAGCTTCCAATAAAACCTTATCTTCTTCTTCTGTCCAATTCTCCAAATTTCTATTACGTAATTTAATATATCTTTTCAAACATATAAATGGGTGTTTGTCGATAGAAAATCCTATTTCTACCCACGTCTTATGATTATTTACTGAATTAATGATTATATTATCTAAACTTCTGGTAAATCGCCTTCCCTGGTGCTTAAATCTATAATTTAGAAATTTATTGTATATTTCATAGGGCTTTAGATCCGTTGTTTTACTTAAATCCTGCCAATATTTATCATTTGGATTTTTTATAATTTCTTCGTTTAAATTTTCATCAAAATTTATTTTTATATTTTTGTTGTAATTTTTTCTTAAAACAGCCCTGTGTATTTTATGTAACATCTTTTTTAAATGTTTTAATTCTTTATCACATTGTATGAGTTTGCAAATATCGTCTTTATTATTCTCATTCATAAAAGATTATTGGGGCTATTAAAGATAAAATTGTGAAAGCTTCTTTTGAAAAAAAATTGATTAATTTTTTTTGGGTTATAATTTGAATATAAAAAACATGTACTTGATATTCATTCAGCTCATACTTGTTTAACTTCGGAGTTCTGACTTAATAATAGATATGAGCGCGTAGGCTAGTCGCACCCAGTGGGGCCGACTAGCGTATTTAAAAAATTTAACCCAAAAAAATGAAAGTCAAAAAATTGAGATCTAAAGAAATAAAAGAGTTGGTAAAAAGGTACCAAGATAGAAGAGCGAAGGAATGCTATTTCTGTAGCTCTGTGGTTAAATACACAGATAGAAGGAGCGGAGAGGTGAGATATAGTTAAAAAAGCTGCAAGAGGCGTTAAAATCTGTGGTTTGGTTCTATATTTTATAATTCTAAATTAAAACAAAAAATAATAATTTAAATATTGGAGTTGTGGTTACAAAAATGTCCAATTGACATAATTTCAATTGTTTATCGTATGGATAAAAAACAATACTAAAATTGATTGACAAGGTAGCCATTATAGCATATAATACGCTATATTTCTAGTATTAAGAAATGTTGGGTGATGGAATGACTGTTTAAATTGATGAGTCAAAGTTTGGGAAGAGGAAATACAACAAACGGCATCGTGTGGAAGGTTTTTGGGTCCTTGGTATGGTTGCTGAGAATATAAAAAGACACCCTTATGCCATAATTAAAGCTCCAATTAAAGAAGATAGCATCATCTAAACCTACGGGTATAAAGGTTATAATGATCTAGAGACTTCTTTTCAAACACATCAGACTGTCAATCATTCAAACCATTTCAAAGATCCAGAGACAGGAGTGCACACAAATAAAATAGAAGGAACGTGGAACGGTGTAAAGATACAAATACCAGCTAGAGGACGAGAAAAATAAAGATTATGCGCTATTTCTAGAGATATATGCTCATAAAAAATGAAAAACACAACTTTCAACCCGTTTTATTAAATTTCTAACTTATAATCCCATTCTAAGAATGGGATTATAAGTTAGTTGTTGAAGTGGATTTAAAATGATTTAGGGTTGTTTCGGGTTCTCTTTTTTATTAAAAGACGCCCATTACATGTGCAATGAAACTTACTTAACAATGAATTATAGACCATAAAATTTTCACATTCGTATATACTTGTATATAAACTATGATTATATAATTTTCAACTTATCATATATCCTCTGTGATACTTTACAAAATTTTAAATTTCTACTACTTTTTTATTTTATGGGTTTGTAAAATGAAAATGTGCATTTTTGGACTATTTTTGACACTTTTTACGCAGTTCATTTAAAATCTTTAAAATACATAAAAGTTATACAAACATCTTTAAATTGATCAATCACAATTGCTTATATTTGTTTGTTTTTTATTTTAAAATTTTTAAAAAGAGGGGTATTTTTTTTTTAAAAATCTTGAAATACTCAAAAATGGGCCTCCTATGCGCTTGGAAATCCGAGCGCGTATTTATTTAAAGCTTTGATATTAAATTAGTAACTATGAATGTGACATAAAATGAAATTATTAAAAACAATATTTTTTGCAATAAATTAAATTTTACATACAATTGTATTAAATTTTACATACAATTGTTTTTTTTTGAATATATTCTCGATAAAAAATGTATGTTCTAAATAAATTCCCGTATGAGTATTGATTAAAACATTTAAAGACACAAATGTTCTGTATCATATCTGATTAATTACACCAAGTTGTGTTTTTTGGAGGGTTCACACAATACCAAAAATTAAATATAAATGAGGCTTATTACCTGTTGAAAATAAAAGTTACTAAGATATTGATAACGGTAATTTTTTAATTAGGATAAAACATCTCAATATAGCAGTAAAGCATAGAGTCAATAAAATTTAAAGGAATAATTTCATTATCCCTATCAGATATAGAAATTTCATTGATAAATTTGAGATAAGGATTTCTTGATTTGACTGTCGCGAAGTAATTATAAATTTCCTGGTACTTTGAATTTACTTTATAGCTGCAGTTCAATATATTTTTGAAGAATTTATACAAAGAAACACCGTAGAAATTCTTGTCTTCGCTAAAACGAGCAGAAAATGCTTTATAATAGAATCCAAATATGATAGAATCCAAAGTAGCCTGAATTCCAGGTAGTTGAGTGAGACCATCATCTTTAAACTTTTTTAAAACACGATTGTCTTCAAGTATCAATTGACGAATTTCAAAGCTGGTAATAAAAATTACATACATCATTATCTTTCTTTTAAGTAAGTCATCAAAATCATTTGAAAGTATAAAAGTCTTTCGAATTGACACAAATTCCAAAAAATCTTCACAATTTTTAAATCCAGATAGATGGCCATAAAACGCTACTTCCTTTAAAATACTTGTACGATCTCTCACCATCTGAACCATTATACATCTCCTAAGGGCCTTGTATATGTTGTAAAGTGTAAAACTCTTGATTTTCAGAAACTCGTCTCTTCCATTTTTATCAATTTCATTTAGTAAAGTTGTTAAAAGTTCCGTCTTTGTGTATTTAGAAGATTCTATCTGATATTTCTTGGCACTTAAAGGTTCTGTATAAAGAAAATCTAGCCTTTGTATTGGAGAGATGAGCTCTTGGTCATTGATTCCTGGGAATAAATTGGTTAAAAAAGTATAATCGTAATCTGTAATCAATAAATCGTTTTTTGATGTGGTCTTTTTAGGAATGCTAAAAATGCTCGTATATCCATCTAATGACGTAGGAAGATCATCGGATATATACATATCTATGTCAAATTTCTGTATGCCTTTACTTTCAATTTTTTCATATTTAATATCAACATAATTTTTTACCGGTTTTTTATTTCTAAAATACATATTAGTGACTAAACATAGAATAACAATCGAAAAAAATATCATACTATATATTTTATATTTTGGGACGATCATAAAGAGGGGGTGGTTACCCTATTTATATTTTTTACAAAGATATATTAAAATGTTTTTTTTTTAGTGTCATTTATTTTCATATATTGTTGTTTTTAATTCAAATGAGTTTTTAGACATTTGTTTAAAAAGCAAATGATGTTCAAAAATAACAGCTTTTTTTAAGATTGTAACTCACTAACAAGATCAGAAAATCTCAAGGTACTAAAAAGAACATAACAATGTTATAATCTATTAATTAATAAAATACTATTTCGTATCACAAAGTTTATGATGAAATTATATTAAAAATTAAAAATAAAAATAAAGTAAAAATAGTCAAACAAGTATTGTTATTTAGAAATTTGGAAGATTTGAAGTGATTTATTTTACAAAAAAACAAACATTGAAATTAAATATATAATTAGTAGTTTAATCTTGATATTTTAGAACTCATAATTTAAATATACATAACAAGTATACAAAGAAAATTTAATATTTAAAAATACGTTTTCCGTTTTTAAATATGATGTATTTAAACTACGAATGTTAAAATTAATTTATTTTTACTTCCTTCTTCTTTTATCATATTCTGCCGCTCAATATCTCAAGAAAAAAACATTTGAAGTATAAAAAACACCTATGTTATGTTTAAATATCTTGTTATTATATTTATTTATAAATTAATTTTTTGAAATTATTTTATCAAATAGGAAAAAAAGGGAGAAGAGAAACTATCAATGGGATGTTAAAAGATTTTTCATGCTATGAAATATCATTTAAAACATCGACAAGTTAGTAATAAGACACATAGTTCTTATAATGTGTCACTTCTCTACACCAAAGTGTATATTCTAAGACAAACTAGACATTTTTATTAAAAAAGAATTCGCCATCGAAAACAGGGTTTTAAAAGATAACACTTATTATAAGATTTGGTAGGTGTCATTTTCACGCCGTTTTTAAAAAAATTAACATCCTTACTTACTCCTTATAAGTAAAATTATAAATTTTAAAATCGTTGAAGAGGAAAAAATATATACTGAAGAGGATTTTTGACAATAAAATTTACAGAAAAATTCTTAGAATCTGTTTGTAGCGATTTGTAAACACAGAACTCATTTCTTTTCTCTTTGAGAATTTTTGTTAATTCTGTGAAGTGTCCACTAACCAACTAAACAATGTATGATAGTAAAGAGAAAATTCTCGTTATACGGTATTGTGTGAACATGCTAAAGGCCTTGTACCTTTTCTTGTAGTTTTCGGAACAAGAATTTTTTTTGAAGGCTGTAGACTGAGGATCTTTTAGGTCATATATAAGTTTATCAATGAAATGTGGTTCATTGATATTGCATATGAATTAAACCTAAATAGGCAAGCAGCTAGTACCTATGCAGATCTTACAAGGTAAGCTATATGTAGCTATGTGGCGGGTTATAGTGATAGATTGTATGGATACGTTGAGAAATAATATCCGAAGATAGTAGAAATCGAATAAAGTTTATGCTTCAAACGAAAATATAACAGAGGTAGAATAATTACGGCCAATGGTATGCAGTTTGAATTAACAGAGGAAGTAAAAAAGCATTTATTGTTCTTTTAGACAATAGAAATTCTTAACCCATGGTTGAAGTTATTACAAATAATGTTTTGCCTGACATATCAACATGAAAGATAAATGAAGAGCCCATTAGACTGCACTCAGAAACCTATATGGCTACGAGCATTGAATTGTTAACCAACCCAATAAACTTTGTTGATGCTTTAAACTACAGTACTTAGAATATAGAAGGGTTATGGTTGCGTTTTAAGTTCTACTTAAGAAAAAAATTGAGGATTACGCAAGAACAACATTCAGATTATTAATTCACTTTACTGCGAGTATAAAATCTAAAAGAGAAAAAGGTTCAACATACTATAAACTTTATTTCAAATAAATGTTCTATTTTAGTTTGTTTAAAACATCGTGAAACCGTAACCTCCCTAAAATTATCTTATAATGATAAAAGTACAAGGGATGATATATACACCCCTCGTCATAAGTTTAACGGCAATGAAAAATTTGAAAAAGATGCTTAAAAAGTAATTGTAATTAGGGGAAAAAGACATATTTTTGCACAATAAATTATTTTAAAATGATTTAGATTAAACATTTTATTTTTAAGGCTCATTGTTATACATAAATATGGAAATGAAGGTTTTCATCTTTGAAAAATTCGTCATATGTTTAACGGCAACAGGTATAGGAGCCTATATTTTTAAATGTAAAATCGCAAAGCTTTTAAAATTAGTTTAATAGTTATAATTATCTCCTTTAAAATGATTATTTATCAACATAAGAGCTTTCTATTTTAATTTTACATAGTAGGAAATACAACGTAAAATAATCAAAATAGAAATAAGTTAAAAAAAACATATTACGCAACCTCTAAAAAGAAACAGTTTGTACATTTATTAAAAATATGTTCATGTTTTAATAGTATATAGATACAAATAAACCTTATCCAAAAGGGTAATTTTATGTTTTTTTAAAATAAACAGTTGTAAGAAATTAAATTTATTTATCGATCATCCCACCTTTATTCGAAAGAACCTCTAGCATTCTCTTTTGCATGCCTTCTACATAGCGAACAAGCTTTTCTTCAGGAAGCGATGCCCAAGCCACCAATATTGCAGTTTTCAAAGATTGAATAGTATGGTATTGTTGTCCATTTGAATAAACCATCCTCGACATATCCGACCATATATTCTCTACGGGATTTAAATCTGG
>SBJO01000012.1:10314-20945 GCA_015832245.1 Nosema granulosis
AGTATAAAAATAGACCATTAAAAAATTTTAAGAAGAATATTAAAAAATGAAAGTATAAAAATTGATTAATTAAAAACGTTTATATTTTAAGATTTCTAAAATAGAAGTGTCCTATGAAGATGCCATTTTCACAAAAATATTTTTAATCTTCATAATATTTCTCTTGTAAAACTTTGTTTCCACTTCTTTTGTAAATCAATATTAAATTAAATTGGATCATCTTTTTCAGCTCTTTGTTTGTTGTCTCATAGGCATCTTTGTAGAATCTCTCTGCATATCCTATAAATCCTATCATGTCGTAAACCTTCCCTATATTATACAAAACCACATATCTTTGCTCCCCTTCGGATCTGCGCAGCAATGACTTTAGTCCATCTATCCCCTTTCTCACTATTTTATTCTTTTCGCTATTCTTTCTAGATTTACAAGCTAGCACGTAGATCAAACACTTGAGA
This sequence comes from Nosema granulosis, assembly GCA_015832245.1. Lineage (NCBI taxonomy): Eukaryota > Fungi > Microsporidia > Nosematidae > Nosema > Nosema granulosis. The sequence goes on from SBJO01000012.1 coordinate 10,770, forward strand.
ATCTCCGAATTGAATGACATTGGCTGTTTAATTTCGTCTAGGACTTTATATGTCTTGGTAATGATCGATCTATTGATAAAGGTATTCAAAAAACACAAAGGATCTATTTTGTATTCCACCACAGGCTCTGGTCTTCTACAAATTGGAATACTATCTGCTACACTGGCCTCCGACGAGCCCTCTTCTGAAAAATTTGCAAAATCTTCTAAATTAATAATTTTTCCCGAGAGAAAGCTTCGGAAATAATAACGACGAATGTTCCTAAGAAATCTTCCAAAATATCTAAAAGAATGAGGCTCTAAGAAGAAATTTTCTAAGTAGAAAAAGTAGTGTGAGAGATTGTAGTTGTTGAAAATAGAAATCACCTTTTTAAAGGCAAATGTGAGGAGATACATGTCGTTTCCAAAGATACTGTGTCTAATTCCCAAAACAAATATCACCACCAAGAGATCTTTTCTCTTTACAAAAATTTCAGCTGATAGGCAACGTCTAATTAAAAATGAAACCTCAGAAAAGTTTTTATTTTTTACCTTTGAGATGATAAACTCTATTAAAAGGTAGAACCACTCATCAGCATCTAATCCATGTAAGCTTAAATACCTTAGATTGTCCTTGATGATCTCTTTCTTAACAGTCTCATTCTTTTGGTTATTAATATTGTTGCTGAGATTTAAGAGAGATTCTGTTTTTCTATCGTTTACCGTTGAAAAACATTTAAATTTTGACGTTGAGATAAAAATAAATTCATTTTTCAGGAAATCGTCTACTAATGGTTTAGCTAATTTGATATGAGACTTGTAATCTATTTCAAACAGTCTCCTTGTTTCTGCATAGATATCTCTAAAACGCTGGCAATCCTCAAACGAGAATCTATATTTTTCTTTATCTTTGTTATTCGTGTCGTCTACATAATTAATTAGAGAATTAACTGTCTTGAAATGGCTAGACATGTCTTTGTTTCCCAAAATTAAATAAATATCATACAGCTTTGATTTCACTGCAACATTATCTGGATTTATATTCAAGACCTTCTCGAAATACAAAGCTGCCATATTGTTGTCGTTTGTAAGAAAATGTATTTCACCCAATTTGAAATTGCAAAATTCTTGTAGAATACCTCGCTTAAGAAGCAATTCAATTATATCTTTAGCATACTGAAACATACAAAGATCTATTAAAACTTCAACGAGGGGTTTTATCTGCTCTTCTTCCTTAAAAGATGTCCAAAAGTCGTTATCCGTTATTAATAAATCTAAATCTGAATATTTAAGGAAAACATCTGTTTTGCTTGTTTGTTTGCAAGATTCCTCTAAAAATGCATCTAATTTAAGTGTCTTTGAATATGTAGAGCTCAAGTCTTTCAGAATGCTTTGAGAGCTACTCATAATTTTTTCCGATAAATTATCATAAACAAAATCCTTAATAGGCACTTTTTCGTGGCCATTTTCAAGTTCATTTTCTTTGTATGTGCTTCTAAAAAGTGTAGTTTCCTCCTGTGGCTTTGAATTTGCCAGACAACTTACAATATAAATAATTCTAATATCATTTGGGATGAATTCTATATTAGGAAACACATAATCTTCTAAAGTATTCTTAGTGCCAATTAAATACCCTGACTCATATTGCAACCTCACACAGTTCATCAAATACTCTATTCCACACGCCTTCATATTCTTTTTGTAGTATTTAATTAAATACAAAGCCAGGAATGATGTACGAAGCCTGTGTTTTGTTTGGTTTCTTATAATATCAAAGATCTCAAAATCAACACCATCAAATTCAAACATTTCTATTTTGCATTCCAGCACTTTGTATTTGTTTTTCAATATTTTGTACAGCTCTGTTTTTTCAACAACCAATTCTCGGGAATTTTTAAACCGTTGCAATATTTGAATAAAATACAACTTATCAGAGAGTAAATTCAGAGAGGTTGCTATGGAATAAAGCTTATGCCATAGTTCATAATTGTTTTTCATGAGCTGTGCAGCTATCATATAAAAATTATAAGCTTTTATGATATCTTTTTTTTCTTCAAAAACCAACCCAAGCAAAAAATATGCTCTGTCACACTTTGGGAACTTGGACAAGACATCTCTGGCTTTGATAATACACATGTCAAGATTGTTTTGAATATAAAGAGAGTTGGCCTCTTTTATAACGAGCTCAATTTCAGTAAATTTTCTTCTTTTTTTTCTGGTTGATCTTGAACACAGTTCATTGGACATCGGGGGTGAATCGAAACAAATTTATTATGTTGAGATATTAAACCGTTACTAAAAGTTTAATTACAAGCTAAAACAATATCTAAAGGGTGATCTATTTATCAGCCTAAAACAATATAAGAGGGTGGTTCGAAACCCAGTAAATTTATTTTTTTAAAAATTGAAGAAAGAGTAATTTACGTGTAAGAGTAAACAACTTCAAGATATTAAAAATCATTTATCAAAACAAATCATCATTTATGCAATCTACTTTCATGCATTCTAAATGCATAATCATCAAATTGTTTAAAACTTCTTTAATTATTTATTTGAACTTGTGTTTACTTTCATGACTCCGATTGTTTTGATAGAACTTACTTGATTATTTATTTTAAAAATGTTTTTGTTTACTAACAAGCTTTCATGATGAGTTCAGAGAATGTAGGTCTTTATGAAAAGGTAAAAGGAGTAAACTCTGTCATTAGGATACTAGGAGCTCCAAACAACAGCACTCCAGGCCAAGAGATATTAATGGAAGAGCTCGATGCCAACTCTGTGGAGACGTTTACTCTAGACGAGTTTAGATCGATTATACTGGAGTGTAGAAGCAAGGATGTTGATTTTATAGTAGCCCGAGTCACCACACCAGACCCGTACGATCAAAGCACGCTCTACAATTTCTACTATGCCGGTTCTGAAATAAATCGAGTGTTGTTTCGATTCGAGACAGATAGAAGACTGCTACATAGAATGAAAGTGAGGAATCCATTGAACAATATGTATATTCTCGGCCAGGTCTACTACTACAAGATAACAGTAGATGAGATAGACAAAGCAATAGTAGATTATTACTTTAGAAACTCGTCAGACGAGAAAAGAAAGAACAAGCTTAAAGCTTTCTCTGCTGTATTTAGATCCTCTTCGGAGACACAAAAGAAGATACCCAAGCAAGATTCAATTACAAAGGATGCCAATGACAGCATATGCTCCTCCTCTTCTTGGTACGTAGATTCCCCCGAAGAGAAAAATCCCAAAGAGATTATAGAAAAAATTAGAAAAGGAGACATCCAACTTGGACCAATCACAGAAGACAAGCTTCTTGTTTACAACGCATACTACTTCGCCAATGATGATGATTTTCTGATGCATACTGAGATCAGAGAATATTTCAGAAGAAACACGCTTGACAAAGATGACGATTTTCTTTTTGAAATCGACAGAACACAAAACGATTTCTTTGCTTTGCTCGAGTCTGGTGAAGAAGAAGAAAATGAAGAGGTTATCGGCTGGAAAAGAATTCTATCTGCTCATGTGAGTCTGTTAATAACTCTCTTGGGGGTTTGTTTGCTACTCGGGACTGGTCCTCTTGTAGTTCTGATAGCTCTCCCACTGGCTCTTGTATTATTTCTCTCCTTTATGTCTTCTATCGTATATATACTTTTCTGTAGACAAAACACTTTCGACACTTTGGCAGTTCAGAGTATCGAAGAAGTATAAATATTAATAAATCTTAAACCATATGTATTTTATAAAATAAATATTAATATTTTTGACTAAGAAATGAATATTAAATTCAGTTATTAATATATCTAAGTATATTTTTAATATTTAGCTAAGAAATAGCAAAGATGTTATTTATTTTCTAAAATGAATATTGATTAGCTAAGAAATGGCAAAGATGTTATTTATTTTCTAAAATGAATATTTTTAATATTTAGCTAAGAAATGGCAAAGATGTTATTTATTTTATACAGTAAAAGTTATTCATTGCGATTTTATACAGTTTATTACAAAAAAATATTCAATTTGTTTTATAAAGTTTCGATTAAGATTTTATTTATTTTACCATCCAACAGTTTATTTACAGAAAAATATATCTAGACATCCTTTTCTAGCTGGTTTTTTGTCTGCAATATGCTCTTCTATTTTTTTTTCAAGCTTCATATAGATTTCATTTATTATTATGTTCATTTGTCTAAGATCTCTGTTGTCTATTCTCAACTTCTCTAGCTCATTAGTCAAAGCATTCACAGTAAACATAATTTTATCCTTTGGAGAAAGATTCTCTTCGTTGTTATAAACATATCCCAGTTTATCACTGTACATTAGAATGTCATTGCTGAAGTCTTCCAAGGTCTTGTTATGCTCCACCAAAGCCTTGTTGTAGATCTCTTTTCTAGCTTCTATGTTGTCTTCATGCAATTTCTTGAGATCATTGATTTGCTTTCCTTCATCAGAATAGTTCTCCAGTCTCTCTTGGAGTCTTTTTATTTTCTCTGCCATTTTTTCTTTCTCTTGTTGTAAACTATCGATCTGGGATCTCATGCTCTCTACATCATTAGAAGTGCTCTTTGATAGTCCAATGTATGTATTGAATATTGTAGCCATGAATAAGAAGTTTAGTCTTGTGTCTCCCATTGTGATGGCTTCTGAAGTGATAAACTTTTTACAATCTAGCTCCTCTGCAAATTTAATGACATTTTCAGCACGTTTGAAGTTGTCTTGTTCTATGTAAGCTTTCAAAAAAGCTTCATCGGTAATGTGAGAACCTGCAACCTGCTTCAACACAAGAAGATAAATCTTGGAATCCCTCAGATCTGCGCCAAAGTTGGTACATTTCTTAGGAACATGTGCCATAAAGTCCTCATGTTGGCCTTCTACCTTGTATATTATGAGATTCTTAAGATTTGCTACGTATTCACTCTTATGTGCATTTTCTAAATGATAGTTTATCCACCTCAGAAGGATGTCCTCGGGATTGCCAGTAGTTATATCAAAGAGATTTTCACTGTCTTTCAACAGATTGACAAGCTCTGGTCTGTCCATAATCTTACTTACATTCGTAACACTCATCTTAACCAACTGCCAGAGCAATCCCAGAATAAGCACTCTGTTTTCATAGAGAATATCCTCGGGACCAATGTTTACTGTCACAACACCAATTCTCTTAGCACACCTGAGTACATTTGCAAGATTTGTACTGGCCTCGAATACACCGTTTTGCTTCTCCATATCAACATTAGTAGTAATACTCCTTAGACTAATCAAGTCCTTCTTTAAATGGTTTAGAAAGTGTGTAAGCACAACACCGTCTCTCAGCTGCTTGTAAATATTCCCATTTATATCGAAAGCCACCTCCCTGGGAATAACTGTTCTGATATGCTCAGCATATGCTCTTACTTCACTGTCAGTCATGTCTAAGTACTCCTTTGTCCCGTGTCTATACACTTTTGTCTTCCTGAGTCCATTGTCAATCGAATTTGTATCAATAGTACCCTCCATGTTTGTAAACAAATAATTTATTTTTATATCTAGTTTGTTTATATAGATGAATTTTGATTTTGAAACATGCTAGAAGTTGATTTCTGAAACGTTGGAAGTTTATAAAATATTGTAAAACAATTACCGTTATCATTTGGGTGGCTATAAAAATAAATTAATATGTTAAAAATTAAAAACTGATAGTATAAAATAAGGTTCTTGAATTAATCAAATATAATTTGTTAAAAGTAGGTTTCAGATGATTAATAGACTTTAAATAACAAAAAATGTATGAGTGTGTTGTTCTATAATATTTTTCACAAATAGCAACAACATAAGGTTGCTATAGATTATTTAATAATTATATTCTGTAAGGCAAATTAAAATAAACACGTCTGACGCCTTCTTCTATTTCATTTAAAGAGAGAGGAGATCGATTGAAATCCAATTTAAACGGGGGTTTATCTTTCTTTCCTTTGTATTTTTCATTTCTAACTTTGATACTCCACTGGACAATTTCAAATATTAAATCTCTTGAAATTATTCCCAATATTTCTGTTGCATCGTTCGAAAGATTCTGAACACCAATCAACTCTTTAAATTTAGAAACTTTCTTGTTCGTAAAGCTCGTCTCTCTGGACTTTGAATACTCCACATATTCTTCAGTGTTCATGTCTCGAGTTATACTATCTAGAATCATAAGCTTTTCGTTTACCGGTCGGTCTATATTTGAGATATTTTCATCATTATTATCTTCAAACATACACAAATTGTCTAGTTCATCATCTATATTGTTTTTTAGATTTTTTATACGCAAGGCTTCTTTAAGTTTTGCTATCAGTTGTTTATCTTTCCTCAATACGAAGAAGATGTCCTGAACACCAACAGAAGTGTTGCCACAGTGTGTACTTATCCTTTTAGATTGTACCAATATCCTTCTAGAATGGGATCTAACTACTTTCTCGAGATACTCAAAGGCATTTGGGTCTGTTCCAGCCATGTTCCCACTGTAGATCATCATTAAGGCAATCTCATCATAATACATGCAGTGTTGGTGCATAAACATTTATGTTATTTTATTACGTAAAGTGGAGTAATAATTAAACTAAAAATGTACAGTAGTTTTAATAATTAATATTCAATTTAATAAAGTAATTTATATGCTATGTTTTTAATTTAATACAGATAATTTATATGATTAAACTACAGTAGTTTTAATAATTAATATTCAATTTAATAAAGTCATTTATATGATATGTTTTTAATTTAATACAGTTAATATAAGATACTTTACAAGGTTTATTTAAGAATATACTTTCTATAGTCTAGCAGCAATGATATATTGAAGAAGAAGTTCGTAAATAGAAGATTATAACTGAGGTCTCTAGAGATTTTGTGGTTTCTAACGATGTAGTTGAATATTATTACTAGTGAAGAGACGATTCCAAAGACATAACAGAAATAATTACAATCGATTTGAGAGTTAGAGGGACTTAGACCAGTCTTTAGAGCTATAATGTTTACAAGAGGCCTAAGCAAAAGCATATTGTAGATTGTAGAATATATAAGAGAGCATATTGCTAGTGTAGAGCATCCCACAGAAGAGTAATAAAGAAGAGTAAACACCTCTACTACAGATATCAATAGAGGAAGAATAGCAGTCCTGAGATAATTAATATTCAGATTGTAAGTATGTGCTAGTCTATTAAGAAGATAAGAATACGAAGAAAAGAACAAGTAGACGTGCATAATAGAAGCAGATATCGCATAAATATAAACAAAGATCTGTAGATTAGAAGACTTAGAAGATCTGATAAGAATGATTCCCAGGATAAAAGCTGTTAGAAAAGACATTAGAAGCTTTCTATCTTCCCTCCACAGGCCATTGTAAGAAATAATAAAAAGAGTATTTAAAACTGGAGAAGCCAGAATCCTCCAGTTTATCCTCCCAGCAAACTTGTGGATTCCTTCGAGATCTAATATTAAAACATCGTAAATATTCTTAAATGCTCTGTGGAAAGCAAACATCTGCAGCCTACTAGCTTCTACAAGCCCAGAAGAATTATCACCAGAAAATATATCAGAGAGCTTGAATACAGAGGTGATAAAGAATACAAACAATCCCAAAGCAAACAGGTGGACTATCAAAGGAGGATAGTAGTAAGAATTTTCTGTATTTGAGAAAGAATGCAAGAATGCAAGTTCTAAGAATAGAAAGTCTTTAAGGAAGCTGTTCTGGTTGATATAGCATATATTGGGAGAAGATAGGACCAATAATGGGAGATACAAAGTTATATTGTAGATTGTCAATCCATTGATAAAAGAGCAATTGTCCTCTACACTATCCTTTAGATTCATAAATATCATCAAAGTCCTGGGAATGCTATTGATTAAAGATAGCAGAAGAGAGTTTCTAAAGGTATTCTCACTCCCCAATTCTCTAAAAAGATAATCCAACGTTTTCTTGTAGAAAAACAATGAAATGTAGATTGTTACGAATATAGAAAGTACAACGAATAATATTTGAAGACACCTTTCTTCTAAGGAACCAAGTCCACAGGTTGACAAAGCTCTAATCATTGGGGTGCATAAACAAACAAAAATAACACACACAATAATTTTATAAATTTCAAAAAAAAACACACACACAATAATTTTATAAATTTCAAAAAAAACACACACACAATAATTTTATAAATTTCAAAAAAAAAACATTTCAAAATTTACTCTTCAAAATTACTCAATTCTACAATTTTTTACTCTTCAAAATTTACACTTCAAAATTACTCAATTCTACAATTTTTTACTCTTCAATTTTTACTTTTATTTCTTTTTAGGTTTCTTCTTTTCTTTTCTGCGTGGCATCAAATTTAATTTATTCTCAATAACTTCTCCTTTGTTAGTTTTTATGAAAGACTGTGCCTTGCTTGAATCTGCAGGTTGTTCGCTCCTAACCTCTACTGGTCTATTTCTCTCACTCTCGATTGTTTGTTTGAGTCCTTCAATGATGTTTTTCTTTCCGTACATCTTCTTGATTTTGAATCTTCCAAAATTGAAATAGTCTCGGGGGTGCCTTTTGGTAGGCTCCTCGATACATTCAATATCAAGATGCTTCAAAGCCCACTGTAGCTCGAGGAAATTTGGCTTCTCAATACACAGAGATTTTGAGTATTTGCGCCCTTCTGCTTGGGTCTTTGAGCTGTCTATGTACACAGGATACAATGTGAAATATTCTGTTTGTGCTAACATTTAGGGATAAAAATTTTTAAACTTAAAAATTGTAAAAAATAAATATTTGTAAAAAAATATTTGTAAAAAATAAATTATTAAAAAAATATTTGTAAAAAATAAATTATAAAAAAAATATTTGTAAAAAATAAATTATTAAACTTAAAAATTATTAAAAAATATATTTGTACAAAATAAATTATTAAAATATTTATTGAGAGATGAGTTCATTCTTGTTGAACATAGCCAAAAGCTTCTTAGAAGACTCAATTTCTTCTTCAGTCTTCTTCTTAGACCATTGAGGAATGAATTCAGGTTCGCGTAGGATGCTTTGGACTTCATCAGAGTAGTAAAGCTCTTCCAGAGAGTCTGCTGTTACCATCTTAGTGGGGAGAGAGAAGCCTTTGAGAACCTCAGAAGATCCATTCAACTCTCCAAAGATTGTAGAAAGCTTCTTGAAAGCAGATTCTGTCCAGAGTACAAGCCTTCCAGAGTGTCCACCAGGAGCAAGTTCAAAGATGTTCATCTTATCAACGTTCAATTGGTCGACTCCTTGAATGTTGGTGAATGCTCTGAGATCAGAATCATTAGTGTGGACGAGGAGGAGACCTTTTCTCTTTGTAAATCTTCTATTTCTCATCTTTCCCTTACCAGCTCTAAGCGTCTTGCTATCTTTAACCTTCTTAACCTCGTCTTCAAGTCCAAAGTTTTTGATAAGCTCGTAAGCATCTTTGGTCTTCTTAAGACCGAGAATTTCATCAGAGACAATCAGTGGAATCATCTTGACATTCTCGACCTTGTGTCCCCTGGCCTGTACAAGAGATGGCTTGGATGTGGCTGCTACTGCCATAGCCATAGCAAGTCTTCTAGTATTTAGATTGATCTTCCTGCACCATCTTCTAGTAGTCTTTGTTGGATGTGCCATCCTACCCTTACGACAGAAGTTTGCAAAGGCACCTTGTCCTGCACGTCTAGTACCACTTCCTGCTACTCTTGGGCATCTTGCAATGGCTCTACCAGTTCCCCAGGAGACTGCACTGTGCTGCATACCAGCATATTTCGAAACTGCATAGGGTTGTCTTAGATTGAGTCTCTCAAGTGAGTGTACTGTCTCTATTATATCCGGTCTTACGTCGATTTGGAATACATCTGGGAGTTCTGTTGTCTCCTTGACTGTGCTTCCATCCAAGTTGTAGATATTGATTTTCTGCTTCATCTTTACCCTTCTTATAAATTTTTTTTTAATAATTTTTCAAAAATTCAAACGGTAAAATAAAACTTGTAGTGTAGAAAAATAAAACTTGTAGTGTAGAAAAATAAAACTTGTAGTGTAGAAAAATATTACTTGTAGTGTAGAAAAATATTACTTGTAGTGTAGAAAAATATTACTTGTAGTGCAGAAAAATATTACTTGTAGTGTAGAAAAATAAAACTTGTAGTGCAGAAAAATATTACTTGTAGTGTAGAAAAATAAAATTTGTAGTGT
>SBJO01000012.1:25549-37860 GCA_015832245.1 Nosema granulosis
TAAGTCACTCGTATTGTTTAAGTCACTCGTATTGTTTAAGTCACTCGTATTTTTTAATTCACTCGTATTTTTTAAATCACTCGTATTTTTTAATTTTTTTCTATAAGTTTCGTGGTCTCTAAACAACTTTCTAATGTCTATAGCTGCCTCGGTGATGGACAAAGTCTCCTTAATTTTATCAAAAAACTTTTCTAATGTCTCGACAAACAAAAAGGTAGATGAACAATTAATCCAGGTACTATCTTTTCCTAGCTCTACTTGTTTTTTAATTGATTTTAAACATTCGCAATAGAGCAAGAACGGGCTACCTGATTGAACCAAACTTATCAAAAACTTTAGTTCTTTTATATCATACAACATTGTACTGTTATTAAGATCTTCAAATATATTAAATTGATTAGCAATCATAATAAATTCGTAAGAATGTCCATATTTTTTTGTAAGAGGTCTGCAGATCTCTTTTAACATCTCAATTAGAATAATCTGGAGCTCCATATAATCATCTTTAATTTTAAGCTTATGCTCGGAATATTTAATGTCGTTAATAAAGCTTGATTTTATTGTTTCATGAAAACGAGGATACAAAACGATGTTTGTCAGTCTAAGAGACTCAGTTTTTCTTTCAAGAGAGTTTGTGCCACATGAAAAAGGTATACAGTTTGATGAAAAGGCCTTAATTGAAAAACATGGGCAGTTTTTTGAGTAAAAATACAAAATGAATGCTTCCAGGCTCTTCTCTTTAATGTTATCTGCATTGTTTACTATTATACAGGACAGTTTAGTGATATCTAAATTTGATTCTAGAAAATCGGTTATAATTAGTCTTGGTGTAGAATAAAAAACACCTCCTTTCTTATATAGCTTGTTTCGAGATATTTTATCGTTAAGTTGTATATTTCTAAAATACTCATTGGACTTCAAAATAAACGAATTTTCCTCAAAATTTAAGAGAAAAACAAAGCTGTATTTGTTTAAATATGAAGCTATAACAGAATTAATAACATTTGACAAATTAATTCCATAAGAAGTTATCATGAGAAAGCTTTGGTTTTTTGTATCTTCTAGCATTCTTTTTTCATATTCTAAAAACATAAGTGTGGGGGGGGGTCTTTTCCCATTGGAAAATATTTGTAAAAAGCCACATACCTATTTAAAAATATTCAAAAATAACAGTAACAGGGTGTAATTCTTTTTTTAAACACACTCAAACATAATAATAAATAGTGCTATTTCACAATTTTTACATATTCAAAATATAAAATAGCTTTTCACAATTTTAACACACTCAAACATAATTTTGTAATTTATTTAATTTGAAATTTTTGTTCCCAGCAAGAACGTAATGAAATTTAGAAATCTACAAAGTTCAGAACATATTAATATCAAAGAGACTTTATTCAGTGGACAAGTCTTTAACTTTGTAGAAACTGATATAAACGAATACACAGGTGTTGTTCACTCTCTTCTTATTAGTTTTAGACAAGTTAAAGATACCGTTGAGTATCGTCTTTTGAAATGTGATGATCGCATTTTAAAACCATTGGCAAATTTGGCAATGTCTCAAATTGAAAGTGAAATTGAGACAGAGGATTTTTACAAACAAGCCTGTAATATAAACGAAGAGTTACTTGATTCAAACAACACAGAGAATGTTTTTACATCGATGTTTATGAAATTATTAGACAAATTTACAGATTTAACAGTACGCCGTTTCTTGACGTTGGATATCAATTATAAAGAATTTATACCCGAAAAACTTTATTTGCAGCACACAGGCCTTCGTCTTGTTAGAAATTCTATAGTTCCCACCATTTTTTCGTTTATTTGCTCACAAAACAACAATATAAAAAGAATAACTAGCATGGTACAAAGATTATATTCAAAGGGAAGATACGCCTGTAGATATAAAGATGTAGATTTTTACTTTTTTCCAGATCTCAACGTCTTAGTTGATATCGAAGAAGATCTTAGAGCATGTAAATTTGGGTATAGAAGTAGATTTATAGTAGAAACAGCAAGAAAACTTCAAGAAGATGTCTATAGTATGTGGTTGTTTCTTGATGACCTGATTTTTGGGAGTGAATCAACAGATGAGAATTTAAAAAACCATATAGTTTCTTTCGACAAGACACAAACAAGAAATCAACTGCTTTTGTTGCGTGGAATAGGTCCGAAAGTGGCCGATTGTATTCTTTTGATGGGCTTTGGGGCTTATGATGTGGTACCGATAGATACTCATATCCACAAATATGCTGTAAATACGTTTAATTTTCCGAAAAAAAGTTTAACAAAGAAAAACTACACAGAAATTCAGAAGGCTTTCGTTAACGCCTTTGGTTTGTTCGCTGGCATTGTTCAACTCTACATATTCAGGTCTTATCTTAATTAAAATTTATTTTAAATCTAAATTAAAAATCTTTTTAGATCATTTAGTACTGTGATACACTCGTTTAAATATATATTTATATCATCTCCTGTTATTTGAATATAGGTATTTTCTACAGAACACTGTTCTAAGCCATCTTCAATATAGGCAGAATACCTTCCTCTGATTTTTACATTAGCTCTACTCAATAGTTCATTTTCAAGTATTTTTTGTTTTATTAAATCTACTGTTGGTTTGTCTTCGTTGTAATCAAAGTCTTTTAAATATAATCTAGCAAGCTTTTTACCGAGACATGTTTTATAAACTTTGGTACTTTCAAGTTGAAACTTTTCGCATCCTTTAGAAAGGATATCTTTGCACAGTTCTGTGGCCTGTGAAAGAAGATTGCGTTGATCACATCCCAATATATATTTCAAATCATTTAAGGATCCAAAAGGATAATAATTTCCAACACACATAACATCTACACACAAAATATCGTCTAAAAGAAACAAAATACGTGTTCTTGAGAAGTAAAATGAATTCTGATAGTCTTTAAGGTCTATAATCTCTATAAATTTATATTCTTTTCGGTGCTTTTTTGTTTTTGATTCTCCATACAATTTAAAATCTTCTAAAATCTTACCACAGCCGAGTTGTTCAACATTATCTCCTTCATAGTCTGCTTCTTTGTTCCCTAAAAGTTTTAGTTTTTCTTTTGTGGCAGAGAAAACATCTTCTTCGTCAGAAATAAACCCCATCGTAGATTTCTAATTGTTTTTTTTAAAAAATTAACAGTTTTTATTTGTCTTGAATAAATTATTGATTTTCGAAATATCGTTAAACACCTTCAAGTATTCAAAACCATCAGAAATTAAAAGTCTCGTATTTAAAAATGACTCCATGTGTGTAGTTTCTACTAGAGATGCATTCTCAGTAATTTTAAGAGCAATTTCCGAATCAACAGTGAATTTTATATAAGCAGTTTTACATTCTGTGTAGCTGCCCGTTATTGTGGTCTCATACAAATCCTTACAAATGGCTACTATTTTAATGTATCTATCTTCGTTATAGCACTGTTTGATCTCCGAAACTGTAGCTTCTAGGTTGAAATTCGGGTCAGAAGAGCTTAAATTTTTAGAGTTAGTTTGTATCAAGTAACCGTTTTCAATTAATCTGATAACACAGAAGTCTTTGAGTGTGGGAAAGTTGTAGAATAGTTTAGTAGTTGTGCAGATGGTGGGCCTGAGATTTTTGCTAAAAAAGTGGTGTGCTCGGTCAAGAAACTTTAAAAAATCATACAAGTCAGATTTTACACTATGAAACATTTCAGATAACAGCACATTAGTAGATGAAACCTCCAATGAACTAGATAAAGTTATATTAAAATTCTTAAAATGAAATTCAATAAACCACAAATCCTTTTTTACATAGAATGAAATCAAATTCTCGAAAGGCGCAATGAGTTGATCTTTCATATCTGCTAGACGTGTGTTTTCTTTAAATAAGTAGAGGTTACTGGTGGGATGTGATAATTGCGAAATAGATTTAAGCTTGTCTAGAAGATTAAAGAAAACCAAATGGTTTAAAATTTGATCGATAGAAGAGACGTTTACAGTTCTATCATTGGATTTTAAAATATACCCATTTTGAACGTTCTTAATTTCTATGTCTTGAATTTGAATACAATCAGTGAGCTTAAAATGTTCTTTGAAGGAATAAAATCTATTTATAGTTAGAAGAATGTCAATGTTTCTCTTTATGAACTCTATTCCTTCTATCATATCAATTTGTGAATTTCCTGAACCAAAACACAAAGTACCATTGTCAATCTTAAGATGGTGCACTTGTGTAACACCATCAACCAACTCACAAAGATTCTGCAAATTTACAGTAAATGTCTCTTTTCCCTGGGACACCAAACTTATAACAATAGATCTTCTGTTGTCTTTTATTACCACATTGTGCTCTCCAAAACTTCGATGATCACGAATTAAAGCATATTTCTCCATTGCAAAGAAAATTTTTCTGTAAAAGAATTTTTCCTTAATTGCATGTTCTATAAATCTTAAGAGCATTCCTCGCGTTCTAAAAGAAAATTTTGTTGTCCTAAGCTCTTCTTCTGATAGATCTTTTAGAGAATTTGATATTTTGTTGTGCTCAGTGATATTTACTATCTTCGATGTAGCTTCTGAAGGACTCTCAGAATATATAAACCCACTTTCGAGAGTAAAGAAAGTGTTTTTCGGAAGAGATTCTGAAATAGTTTTCTCTATGTTTTGTAAAATTTCTGTTGAAAATTTTGTTATTTTCTTAAATGTTGCAATTTCACACAAAACTGTACTGCCATCTTTACTAATCTCAAAATTCAACCTATACTGGTCTATTGTAACAGTGTATCTCTTATATCCCCCATCTATTGATAAATCGCAGTGTTTCTTGGCTATTTTAAATCTCTCGTAGATACTGTAAACTAAACAATGTGATTCATAGATTTCCAGCATCTTAGCCATTTTTGAGAAATTAAAATCAGTAAAAACATTCTTTACAGTTTTTATAAACTCGGTTCGTAAGTTTGCAATTCTTAATGTCTCATTTGTATTATCTTTTGTACCATCTTTTTCTTTAATGTCTAAAAGCTGCCACCTAGGCGATGAAAGGTCTCCACACAATACGATTTCTAACTGTAAATCATTTATAGTTAGATAGACAGTACCATCAACAATATTTACATTATCATACGCCAATAGATTTTCTTTGGCTAAGTAAATCTTACACAGCCTGTTGATATGGCTGAAATCTATAAAACCAACATCAACAGGTGTTTGTACTTCGTAGAAATCTGGTAACAAATATCGATAGTCTATCAATGATTGGAGAGCTGTTTTTACATCAAAAGATGGTGGGATAACCTGCTTTAGACTTTCAAAAACTTCTGCAATGTGATTAGCTAGGTCTTCGTACACAATGTTTTGTTTATCAATGTCTTTAATACTTCTGTTTTGTATTTTTACTTGTTTTAAATGCCGAACACCAGACGAAAATAAATCAAACAGCTCAAAGTCGCAAACTTTTTGTTTAAAAAACACTGCAAGTTTTCTTCTGCATTCTATTTCTTTTATGGAATGGTAAGAACCAATTGTGTCCTTTATTTCCTTAAATGTGTTGTTTATAAACTGTTTTGTGTATTTTTTATATTCTACATTTTCTACATCTTCATCGTCTTCGGTATAGTTTGTCAAGCTGAGTGGTAGTCTTATTATTGTCATTCTATACTATTCAAGTAGAGGGTAAGAGAGATTTTTTATTTGACAAAAAATTACCAAACAAGTTTCATAAATATTTATTTAACAGGATAATTTATAAGAATATTTATTTAATGCAAAATATTTTCAATTTGATAATATTTATTTAACGTAAAATATTTATTTAATGCAAAATATTATCAAATTGAAAATATTTAATCAATCTTTATAAAACTCCTTCGAAGAAGTAAAGGGATTATAGTTGTACTTCTTCATGTGCTCGTAAAGACACTTGATTGTAAGAAACAGCATTACAAAGAAGTAAATGACAAGGATCGGAGTATATACAGGAATATCCAAGAAATCAAAAAAAGTGCCAAGTAAAGCGCCTCCTAGCACCTTTGTGGTGAACTTCCAGTAGTCAAACTCCGGCATGTTCCTCACTATGGGTTTGAATTGGTTGTCTATAAGCTCTGGCTCGTAGTCGTCATCGTCTTTGTTTTGTTCGTAACTTTCGAAGGGGTCTGCTATGTCATTTCCCTTTGGTGTCAGAAACATAATAGTACTGTGTATTAAATAAATTCCTACACAGTACGTTATGAGATAAAAGGCATTCTTCATTATTATTCTAAGAATGAATGCTATAAATATCACAGCAGTAAACATCCATCTATAGAAAGTCTTTGGTGCTAGTTTGTCGAGAAAGATCTGCTGTACTATTTTGATATCCATCAAGGGGCTGAATTTTAAATGATTTAAACATTTCGAATGCAGACACCAATAATTTAAAGAAGATCGAGATTGACAGTAAAAAGATTGTTTTTTCTTATAGAAAAATTTTCAACAGAAATTATTTACGTCCCTTTTTGTGACTATATAAAATGTTTTGTACAAAGGGGCTTATGAAAATAGTCATTCTCATGCAGTCAGTGTTTGGATTTCTTATTTCAACATACGGGAATGAATATGGGGAAATCAATATGTGGAAACAAACACATGTCACAAACCAGAATGTACTTCGAGCCATTGAAGGGCTATATAAAATATCAACACTGAGAACAAACATCCCTCTAAATATAAATTTAGATTCCGAGAAAGTAGCAAGTGTAGCCAGTTTGTGTATGGAGTTGATGGTTGAAGAAGATTTTATTCTTATGGACAGCATTTTCAACAATAAAACCACAACTAGAAAACCACTGAACGGCCATACCAATACATTCGAAATTATGATATTTCTTCTTGTACAAAACGTAGTTGACAAATTGGAGCTGAATGGGACCATGCTCGAGAAATTTAGAGAAGCCTTTGAAAAAAAATTTATTTTCACATCTTATTCTGCAAAGATTATTCATATTATGCGAAACGGAAGTGTGTTGCGTTTGTCCCTTCCAGAATATTTATATCTGGGGTTTTATGCATTTGCAAGCCAAAAAGGAAGCGAATCTGATTTTGAGACTAAAGTTAAGTGTTTAATTAAGAATGCAGGTGATCGTAAAAAAGTTCATTTTTAAGAAATAAAGTATTCTATTTTATGTATGATGGTTCTTTGTTAATAAAGTATTCTATTTTATGTATGATGGTTCTTTGTTAATAAAGGATTTATTTTAATGATGAATTCTATTTTATATATTCGACTCTTTTATTCCCCCATGAACAAATATGAAGTATCCAGCAGACCTTTAGATACACCAACTGATGTGACCTATAATGGGAATGTAATTGTATCCTCCTGGGATGGTAAATTGTATGTTTATGGACTGCAGAATAGAGAAATGAAATCAACCTACTGTCATAGCATTCCAATCTCTCGTACTTTGGTATCAGGTGGTAATATTCTATTTGCAGATATCTTGGGGAATATAAAAAGTCTTTCTAGCGAATATAGAGAAATTAGCTCGGATAAAACTAGTATGGATGGTGTTCATACACTCGAGGAGTACAATGGGATGTATATTATGTGTGGTTGGAGTTCCAAACTGTGTCTAATACAAAATAACAATCTGGAATATGTAGAAATAGGCTTGAAGACACAGGCATCGTCCCTCTTTGGAGACAAATTGGCTTTAATTGAAGGGAATAGTGTTCATATTTTGGATATGAAAACTTATAAACTTACATACACGAGGAGAATGAACGAACAGCTTAGGTCTGTAAAGCTGGATGGTAATTTACTGTACCTTGGTACATACGGAGGAAAGCTTAGAGTTGTAGATCTTGATTTGGACAGTGAAAATGTTATAAATGCACACCAAACCATCTCAGGAGATAAAAAGATTCTTTATCCAGTGAATCAGATTGAGAAATACACCAAAATATATACTTGTGGCTCCGATGGAGTTCTAAACAGGTTTTCAATAGGCAATAAAATATCCCAAAAGATTATTCAATCTTTCGACCAAGGAATCCTGAGATTTAAGAAAATAGATTCAAAGTTTGTAGTATGCTGTGGATACAATTATGAAAAGGGCGTGGGAGAAACAAACTACAATCCTGTTTACATCTTCGATGCTTGAAATAAAGGCATAAAAATAGCCCCAATGAACAATAAGATTTCTAAGACAATAAATCTAATTAAGAAAAGCTACAACCAACCTCTCGTGTTCCATGCACTTTGCAACCATCTTTGTTATATCATGGAAGGAGCCAATCCCATCTATGAAATTAAAGACGAGTGGTCTAAAATTCTGATCTACTCTGTTGTACAAAATAATATCCCAAACCAAGGACTAGAATCAAAAATAGTAAGCTTGTTGCGTACTTTGAAGAAAGAGAAGAACAACAAAGCTACCAGGCTTAAGATTATGATAATAGCTTGGTATTTAAAGAATAGAAATGTAGGGAGCGTGAATAATATAATTCTTTTTGAGCTTGTAAATAGCTTCTTGGGAATCTCAGAGTACATAGATGGGTTGATAATTTCTATTCTAAACTCTACTGTCAATGCTTCACAGCTCGGTTGCAAAGCCAATAAAAAATTTAGAAATGAAAGTTTGGAACAAATGGTGAAAAAAATACGAGCAAGTAATATAGACGATACCTGCAAAATCTTGGCTCTCCCTTTGTACACACAATATGACGTAGAGCCTGTCTTGGGAGAGGTTGACATCCAAAACACTCTTGATAATTTCTTTTTATTTGAGTGTGTGTGCTACTACGCCAAATATTGCAAAAATGAAAGCTACGTACGAAATTTAATCCCACAGAATGAAATATTTATTGCCAATCTAAGTCGATTTATTCAAAAGAACTTTGAAATTGAAGCTACTTCGCAAACTACTGAGCTTTGTCTAGAGGATAGAGAGATATACAAATTGATATTGGAAGCTTACGAAATTGCACCTGATAAAAACAAATTTAAAAGCAATCTCTTGGAGTATATAAGTAGTCTTAAATAAGCCTATCAAGTCCACTTTGCATATCAAGTATGTCTTCACCAATGATGATGAGTTGGTCAAGATCATCGGAGATTTCACTGAGTTGGAATTCCAATGTTATGAGTTTATCTGAATTCATTTGGGGTCTAAAATTTCTAAATTTCTATCTAAATATAAATTTTCAAATTTCTAAATTGCTGTCTAAATTGTTCTAAATATAAATTTCTAAATTGTTCTAAATTTCTATTTGCTATCTAAATTGCTATCTAAATTGTTCTAAAATTCTATTTGCTATCTAAAATTTCATTGTTAAGTTTACATTCTAATTCCTTTTCGACCTCTTCAACATGTTTGTTTTTGACGTACAAATAAATTCCAATGAAAATAAATGAAAATCCCAAAAATGGGAGTAGATCAAATTTTCTAAAAATGATCATATCCGAAAACAAAGCCGATAAAAGACTTACTACGTTTGAAATTATAGTTCTCTCGAAGGAGTCGCAGCTCATACTTAAATAGAGAGACATGTAAGCAGACACAACATTAAGTGTAACCAACATATAGAATATCCAGTGTGTAAACAGGAAGTTGTACTTGTATTTGTTGTATTCCATAAAGGCTGTTATGATATTAAAAGGCAAATATGAGAGATTGTATGTAAAAATGTATGAGAATACATTCTTGATTTGGTTTTTTACTTTGGCTTCAAACAAGACCGCTGCCATTGCATTGAAGAACCCAGAGCCTATAGATGATAATATATAAGGCTGTACTTTCTGAGATTTATCATTGACCAATTGCACTGCTACTCCGAAGATTATTAGTATCTTGCCTGTCAGTTGCATTGGTGTGTAACGTTTGTTTAGAAAGTATGACGAAATAAAGCTTACAATGACTACTCTCAAAGAATAATAATTAGAAAAGGTTACTGATGGAATCTCCATATAGAATGATAGAAAATATAGAATAGAGGATAGTGTAAAGCATAAGCATATACTCGATACATGAGGATCATAATACACCTTTTTCTTTACTGTAAATGAAGATATTCCGAGGTTTACAATGTTTGAAAAAAGATACACCATCATTACTGCTTTGTAATCTTTTATAAACAGACGAGACAGAGAGATAATGGTAGTAGAAACACAAAGCTCTAAGAAAACAAATGTAAATAAAAGAAAATTCATAAGGGTATCTAAGTGTTTTATTTATGTATGATGAATCCAATCAGATTTAACAACTCGAAATGCACCCAATCAAGGGAACAATAGTGTAATATTAGTCATTTAGAATTAGATATTTGGTTTCGCCAGGATTTCCGAGAATCTTTGTAGAGTCTGAGTCTTTCCACGAAGATTCGCTAATATTTGGAGACAGTTTAAAACATCCAAAGACAAATATTTTTTTAAGTGCAAGTTTGTCCAGCAAAGCAACCACAAAATTATCGTCTACTTGTGGACACCAAGAAATATCAAGAATTTTTAACTTTTTCAATCCAGAAAGTATAGCTTGGTCCACTGGAAGATAAGAAATATTTAACTCCTCCATATTAACTGTTTTCTTAAGTAGCCCCGGGAGACTCTCAGTTAATTTAAAACATTGTTTACAGTTTAATATCTTCATTGTTTTTGTAAGACAAAGGCTATTGAGCTCTGTAATTCCTTCAACATCTAGATATTCTAATTTTTTAAACTTTAACGGTAAATTATTAATTCGTTGACATCTTTTAACACTCAAAGCAGAAATTTGTGATATTTTTGGAATATTAAAAACAAATTCTTCGCTAATATTTGTCTCACACAAATAAAGACGCTTCACAGGAACTTCTAAGTTTATGGATCCTGTAATTTTATAGCAAAAAGACAATCTTAGCTCTTCTAACAGTTTACATTTTCTATTTATTTCATCAATTATATCATCATCTAAACGTGAACAATGTGTTAAATCTAAAACTTTTAAAGTGGGTGGGAGAAGAATATCTGTAAGGAGGTAGCCACCTGTTACTCTTAAAACTTCTAATGATTGTTGTTTTGATAATATCAAGTTTAATGTTTTGCTAGTAAGTTGTCCACATTGATACAATTCCAACGTTTTCAAATTTTTATCTATTTTATGATATATTTCATCTTTTATCTCACTACAATCATAAATAACAAGCCTATCACTACACAGTTGAATTATCTTGTGTACATATTCTTCATTATATATTCTATTTCGACTTAGATATGATGACAGATTTTTTAATTGTTCATCGGACAGACTTTTGATATTATCTAAGTCTATTAATAATTCTTCAACTTCCAAATCTTCGTTAGACCTGTTGATTGTCTCTAAATTGATCAGTTCGACTGGCATTTTGTGTTTAATTTTTTTGGTTCTTTTCTTTTTTACAGATACTGGCTGTTCAGTTTTTGGTTCTACGTCCTCTTTTTTCTCCGCCTTTCTCTTCTTTATAAATTCTGGATTGATTTTCAAGTTATTTTCTTCTATAAAATCTGTAAGCGCACTTCTTGGTCCTTTTATCACAGCCATTGACGGTTAGAAAATTAAAATCTTAAATAATCTTGCAAATGTTAATAAGAACAAGCTGTTTAAAGTTTTCAATCCAAGATATTTGGTTAGTTTAAGCTCTGCAAATAAAAAATTATATTTTTTTTCTATCCATGTTTGCTATTTCCGAGATTGAAGATAAAATAGAATTAGCTCCAAGTCTCGGGTGCTTCTACAGTGACATTGTTAAAATTATAAATAAAAGATATATCAAGAAGCACACTCTTGATGTAGGAATAGGAATCAAGCTTTTTAAGGATTTTGAAATATGTGAACAGCGCCTTGTACAAGACTTTGTGCTGGCCACTGTAAAGTTCAAAATGCTATTTTTTAGGTTTATTAGAGATGAAATTCTAATCGGAAAGGTGATATCGCAATCTCAGGTAGGAGTTTTTGTGTCTTTAGAGTTTTTTGACAGAATTTTGGTAGAGCAGACACATCTTCCCGAGGAGAATGAGCCTACAAATATACTAAACGAGACCAACGAGAAGCATTTTGCATGGGTTTGGGTATACAAAGGCAATAGACTTGTTATTAAAAATGGAGAGACTGTAAGGATGAAAGTACTTCATTATGACAAGAAAGATGGCAAACTTCGTTGTAGTTTTAAGGAAACTGGATTGGGACCTATAAGCTGGTGGGAGTAAATAGAAATAAATGAATTTCAACAATTTAAAGAAATAAATGAATTTCAACAATTTAAAGAAATAAATGAATTTCAACAATTTAAAGAAATAAATGAATTTCAACAATTTAAAGAAACAAATGAATTTCAAC
>SBJO01000014.1:0-24507 GCA_015832245.1 Nosema granulosis
GGTTCAAACCTTTGATTTTTCGATCTATGGCTTGTCCCAAATGGAAGAGACAACCATTAATCCGTGCATTGGGCCAAATAGAAGTAAGTGCTGTAATCGCCGATATCTCATAATCTGTTTTAATAACCGTTGGATTTAGAACACCAACCAAACACATAATTGTCTTGAATATGAAGTTGTAAGTTTCAAAGCTTTTATTCTTTAATAAACCAAAAATACAAGGAAAAACATGATGTTCTCTAAAGTAAGAAATGGTATATAACTGACGATAAAGACCTGGCACAACTGAAAAAGTTGCCATCAACTGACCATATTGGATCCATTTTAAGCTTTCCGATTGCAGTTTGAAAAAAAATAAGATCACATTTTCGTTGACTGTTAGTCCTTTATAATTCTCTGGTCCATATTGGAAAAATCTTTTTCTTAATATGTTTGAAGCAACGTATGGTTTAGTTGAAGATTTGGGTTTAGGTAAGAGGTAGGGTTTATGTATTTTAATCTCTTAATAATTTAAATAGATTATCAAAATGCCCCAACGCTCTTAGAACTTCAATTCTTGCACCTCTTATCGAAGAAAATGCAACATTTCTAGGACTATCGTTCGTGTGAATGATTTTTTTTTCATTTTATAAATTAATGGTCGTATTATTGCGTTGTATACTTCTGGCATATGGTTATGAGGCTTAATGAGCACGAAGGACGCTAAGTTTACAGTATAATCCACTCCTGTTTTGCACTAGCTCTACAAGAGGTAAAGACGCATGTAAAATTTACAGAATTCACAAGTCTCTCTCTGGGTCTGTATATAAACATATCATCGTCTATTATCTGATCTCCTTCCTTCTGACTTTTTATAAGTAGCATTTGTGGGGCTAAAAATAAATTTTTAGTTCACAAATCCCGGTTATTATCACCGGGTACCATCTTTTGAATCTCCAATTCTTCAGGTTATCTCTTTGCCTTTGCTTAAAGGTTTTTGAGAAAGATTTCATAAACTAAAGTTTGAAAAAAAGTTGAATTTCTTTTTAAAAAGGTATTGTTAGCCAGTGTTCAAGGATGATAGATTGAACAATTAAATATTTTATATCTATCATAAAATGTTTTGATAAAAAACTATGTTTTCTATCAATCAACTTTTGGGTATCAACAGATATTCTTTCTCTTTTTCATAATAATTGTTTATATTGATTTATCAATATAAACAGTATCAAATAAACTCACACTGACTTATATTATAAAACTGAATTTATAAAATAGAAGAGGAGCTAACTTGTATATTTCATTAGATTGTTATAAGACTATGTTTTTCTAAAAGCTATTTTTACAATGTCAAGTTTGTTTTTATAAAAGCTATTTTTACAATTTAAAGGTTGTTTTTATATAGTTTGTACTATTTTAACCTTTTATACTACAAATTAATCTTTTCATTTATTTTCATTATCTTTAAGATATAAAGACCTATTACTTTCCACCCCATCACAGCCGATGAGACATTTTATGCATGAAAAAGCATTCAAATCCAAAGCAATCTTCATTTTCTCTCTCTCTCCACCTACTTTAAAGAATTTAAATAAAGCATCCGAAAGATTTTCAATGGCTCCTGAATTGAAATTTCCATGCTGTATTTCAATATCACAATCAAATTCATTTGAGAAGACCCATCTGACTGTAGAAGGCCAGATCCAGTTACATATTCTTGAATATATTTCATTAAAAGAAAGTTTCAGTTGAATCATATCTCTCTGAACTCTGACGCTGGTCAGTCTTGTAAAGCACGTTAGAAATCTTATATTTATGATTTTAATGTCTTTATAAGGACTTTTATTGCTACTTAGAATTTTATAATTATCATTCTCAATATATTCTGTAGCTATTTTTTTATCTGAATTTTTTGGGTCAAATTCTGCAATATTAAATTTTTTCTTTCCCAGGCAGTTGAACGAATAAAGACCTTCGATGATCAGCACTTTAAACCCGGGATTGGCTATCTTCTCTTCATTAATATCTCCTGACCTATTATGGACCAAAATGGTTCTCTTTTTATTGATAATATCACTGAGTGTAGTATCCAAAATATCCCAACGGATTGTGCCAGGATTGTCAAAGTCAAAGTTTGGGTCATCTTCCAAAGATCCAGATTCAAAGGCAAAATATGAGTCGATGTGGATTAGATAAACATCTATTTTTTTCTTTGCTAAGACATCTCGCAAATAATTTGCGTATGTCGTTTTGCCAGACCCAGAAGTTCCTTGAAGACAAATAATATACAGATTATCCATATCAAAAATTTCACCTAATTTGTCTCGAATAACTGATTCTAAATTTTTCGACATTCTAAATGGGGACACTTTGTTTTACAAATTTATATGGAGCCTAACTAGGATAATCAAAATGATATTATAATTTTTTGAATAATATTAAATAACGAATAAAATATAATTCTATTTATTAATTTATATTTGATAGTAAACCCAATCTCTAAGATAAAAAGTAATATCTAAAATAACAAGATGTTACAATTCAATTAGTTGATTCTTCAAATTGTAAATTATATTTACTTAATTGAAACTCATTAAAAAAGATTTATTTAAGCCTAGAAAGGTGTATAAAATGGATGCTAGGTCGATTTTTAGTCTTTTAAATACCATATTATACTAACTATAAGAAATAAATAAGCCAATACTAATTCAAAAAGCAAAAAATTATTATATTTAGCTCAAAGCCATGTTGATAAAGATGATAATAAAGATGAAATATAAAGATGATAATAAAGATGAAATATAAAGATGAAATATAAAGATGAGATATAAAGATGAAATATAAAGATGAAATATAAAGATGAGATATAAAGATGAAATATAAAGATGAGATATAAAGATGATAATAAATATGAGAGATAAAGATGATAATAAAGATGATAATAAAGATGATAATAAATATGAGATATAAAGATGAAATATAAAGATGATAATAAAGATGAGATATAAAGATGATAATAAAGATGAGATATAAAGATGATAATAAAGATGAGATATAAAGATGATAATAAAGATGAGATATAAAGATGATAATAAATATGAGAGATAAAGATATTTATTTTATCTACTGAATTTTAACCCCTGATGTCAAATCCACAATCTTTAATGGATTATATAAAAAATCTTAGAGAAGAAGATAAAATGGCTTTATACAAATCTCCACTGTTTTGTACTTCGGTTTTGAAGCTTTTTGACAAAGCCACCATTAGTTTGTTGTTTGATTTGCTCATATCCGCACCCACTCTAAAATCTCTTCAAAGTAATAAAACTGTAAAAGATTCCCTAAAACTACTGTTGCGTCTCAGTTTAATTACGAAGAAGGGAAACAATCTTTTTTTAGATGATACGTTTAGAAAATCTGTGTTTAGTGGAGTGTGTGAAGTCAAAAGTGACTGTTATTTTACAGAAAGTGAAATTAAAAATACAAGTGAAAATTTTTACGAGAACACCAAGTTTCAGGATATTCTGCAGTATATTGTGAATAAAAACACAAACAACAAGCATTTTGGAGTCCTCGATATTCTTATATACGGAAAGCTCATCAATTTGTCAGGAGATATTACAAATACTGGCTTTGAATTTCTTTTGAAGTCCCGAAAAGAACAAATTTGGAGCTTGATAGTCCTGGGACTGGTAAATTTTAGTAAAAATATAGAGGAGCAGCTTGAAACTTTGATATCGCTGCTCGAATTGAGTGTCAAGAAGCCAAATGTTGTTTATAAACTTGCAAGGTCTGTAAATATAAAGTTTTATACTTTTTTGCAATCTCTCGGCCTTCTATCTGCCACAGGCAATACGATTGTATTTAATGAACATTTTAGAGATCTTTTTATGATTACAAGTTCGAAGACCTCCTCTTTCATCAATATAGAGACAAACTTCAAGATGTACGCGTACACCAAATCAGAATATGAAATTTCTATTATAAAGCTGTTTTCGGAGATACAACTAGAGCTTCCGAATCTTATTAAAGCTATGATAACCGAAGAAAGTGTAAATCGTGCCTTTGAGAAGGGTGTGACAAGTTCGCAAATAATACATTTTCTCAATGCTTCTTTATATTTTGGAGATCTCCCAATAACCATTTCGAACCAAATCAAAATTTGGGAATCAAAACGAAATAGAGTTCAAATTAATAACGGTTTTTTATATTCAAACTTTCTCAATCTCATTGATTTCCAGAAAGTCCTCAAATTCAGCACTGATAAGAATTGTATTGTAGATAAAGACATAGAAAAGAGGGTTTTGGTTATAAAACCTGAATTTAATGATATTGTAAAAGAGTATATGAAGTCTTTGATGTGAAATTAAATTTTTATTTGGCATTTCTTTGCGAGGTATTCTATAAAATTAAATATTTATTTAAACATGTTTCTTTACTTTTTAACATATTCCCTGACAGCAAAAGATACTTTACATCCATTAGCAAGCATCTCTAAAGCATTTTCAGTCTGAACATTTTCCAAAGAATAAAAACAACCTTCTTTCTCAATTTTGTATTTCTTTGAGTCGACTATAACAGTTTTTGCTGAATAGCAATTTTTTTCAGTTTTTATTATAAACACAGAATCAAAGCTAATGGATTCAACTTTCTCTTCAATAGATAGTACACCAAGATTCTCACACTGCTTCTCTAGTTTCTCAATAAGCTGATCCTTAGATTCTACATCAAACACACCAGGAATTAGATCATGGCCTTTGAAACAGCAAGATTCCTCTGTCTCTTCTTTGATTAGTAATTGTTTCATATTGTAAGTCTGAATATAAATAGAAGACATGAAAATCGAAGGATTTTTTCCAATTAAAATTGTATCGAAAATTTCATTGTTTTGTTCCATTGGGGGTGTAAAATTGACACCATAACAATTTTTTCAAACAATTTTGAAAGAATTTAATTACTTCATCATGTATGAATTAATACCTTAACAATGCACATTATCTGTTTGTTCAAACTATTTTTAACTAAATATTTTTTCAAACTATTTTTAAATAAATATTTTTTCAAACTTATGTTATGACATGGGATGGGTGTGTGACGGCCTACCACAGAAAACATGTAAGGAACCTCAACCTTTCAACTAGTACACGAGACGTACATTCAGTCGGGGGTCTTAAAGAAGACTTTAGAGATTATATCTTTTGAACGCAGGCAGGGACACCAAGAAGGAGGTTCGGCAATAAGGGAGGCTGATAAGATCGCACGAAGGCCAGTTGTAGAGAAGACGACTGCTGAAGAGGGCACGCTTTGTTCAACAACGAATTAAGGTCACTTGTTTTTGGCTTCAATAAAACATTTATAGTTTATTTTTCAAACTATTTTTAAATAAATATTTTATTACTTTATATATGAGACAGGTTTATAAATATTACTTTCCAAGATCCTCTTTTTGAGTTTTTCTCGATCAAATCTCTCATCTCCACAACCTTCAAAGCCTACAACTTGGTCTACAAAATATCCATCTTTAAAAAAGCCAAGAAATGGTAGCACAGAAATATTCAATTTGGAGGTTACAATGGGACAAATTTCTGCTTTGATTTTGTAGAATTTTATATTTTCTATGTCTTTGAAAAGGTTGTTAAGCTCTTTGTTCATAATTGCACATGCTTTGAAATCGTCTTTGTAAAAATGAACTATCATTGTCTCTCTCTGGGACTTCTCTATGAGGTCCCTTTCGACTGTAATTTCTTCAATGGTTCCCAGTAATTCTTTCATTCTCTCTTGTTTGTATTTTAAAAAGACTTCATCGTCCACATCTATGTCCTGTGTTTCATTCTCATGACCAAAAACCATTAGGGCTAAAATATATCTCAGCTTAAGAATTTATTATACAAACACATCGTCGTAGAAGTAGAACATCAAGCTTGCGAATATTAGGAGAATATAGCTTGCACACCAAAATACAAACTGACTTGTTTTTTTAACACCAAAAAAACTTAAAATATAATAAATGTGGAATATAACAAAGACGAGATTAGCAAAGTTCTTCATTTCAAACTCCATCTCTAAAAGTGGACTCAGTCCGAAGTATATACAAGCTCCTCCTCCTGCAAATAGAATCAAAACAACAATAATCTTAAATAAAGACCATCTAATCTTAGTATACGTCTCGTGTACCACCCCCTCATTGGCTACCTGGTTGTCCATGTCGTTAGTCATATTATTATTCCTACTTTTTATTTTAAATGAAACTGTTTAATCTCTCTAACTCATACAACTGATTGTTTCGAATTTTCTGATGGCTCAAATTGTGTTTTATAGTTTTTAGATCTAATTTCATCAACTTGAGATGAAATAGCTTAACGAATAATACTACATTAAATCTATAAAAAGAGACAATACACTCATAGATATGCACTACATTAAGAAATATATACTCAAATCCTTTATTTAATATTTCTTGGAATTAAAAACCTACCGTACTTTTTTGGTTAAAATCTTCAGATTAAATTTACAAACATTTTAAATCAATGTAATACATTTATTGGATTGTTAGTAGAAGGGTACCAACAAGCGCGAAGAGAGTCATAGCATCCTGCATTGAAGCTCCATTTGATTTTGATTCATTCTTGTCGTCTTTGCTTTGGCTGCTCTTTTTGTCTTTTTTATCCTTTTTGTCAGCTTCTTCATCATTTTCTTGTTGAGAGGATTCCTCTTCTGTTTCTTTCTTTTCAGACTTCTTTTCGCCTTCTTTAGTATTCTTTATAGACATATCTTGCTTTTCTGTAACATTCTTCTCACTTGCTCTAACTTTTAAAATGTACACAAACACTAAGACAGATGCAATCGAAATTAACTTCATGGGGGCCATTTCTTTTTCGTATTTATGTTTAAACGTGTTTTTGTTTGTTTACTTGAGCAAACAAACACTTACACTGTCCTTTTATATATTTAATAAAAAAACTTAAAAATAATCAGTTAAAGATCAATTAATTAATAAATGGACTCAACCGTCTTTTATTTCTTTATAAAGTTGTTTTAAGATACATTTTGAGTATTTAAACCAAGTATGACGGAGATCTGTCATATTTGAATATAACACGTTGTAAGTACTTGTAAAAAAAGGTTCTAGAACCCAAATGATAAGACTAATTAGAACAGCAATATTCATATACGCGTTCTCAGTAGAAATTATAAATACAGACAACAGTAGAGGAACATTGAACATTATTGGTACAGAGAAAAATCAAATATACTTTATATTCTTAAGAAACAATGTTGTCCCAATAGTAGACTCTACCCAAGTACAATTTAGTATTTATGATTCAAAAGGTATCTACATGATCGTACATTCTTTAAAACAAGTATTCAATTTGAAATATAACAAAAACTTGATAAAGAATTTTGAATATGACTACAATTTAGACATTGGGACTAAAATAGTTATAATGAAGTATAAAAAGGGTAGAATATGTGGCTATAGAGAGATTTATGATTGGTGCACAATTCCTGATCTTAGTATGGTATTTGTGAGCTACTCTTTGTGTGGTATTCTATTGTCTCTAATCTTGAAAATTTATATAAATTAATTACAATTGTAAAAATTATATAATAGTTATATAGTAGCATTTGTCATCTTATAGAAATATATTCCTCCTCCTGTGCATATAATACGGCTTAAATCTACAATAAATTTTAGGAATCAATAGGTCTAAGAGACTGTATCGAAGAAAAGCTTGTGATTAGGATGGACACCTTTGTGAAGACCAATATCAAACACAATCTTCTAGATCTGTATGCTATGATGAATAAAATTGGTTGTTGAAATCTGTACTATATCTAGGGACAATCTCAAACAGGTAATATCTTAGAAAATATTAATCTTCGTAAATATACTTGTTAAATATCAATATTTACTGAAATGGAAAGGTGTGCTAACAATATACCATAAAATATACAAAATAAGGATTGAGGTTGACAGATGAAGGCCTACAACAGTCTCTTTTAAAATAAAACACTTGAAAGTATTTTTCTATAATCAAAAAAAGCCAAAATAAAGAACCAAATCGATTAGAAAACTTGGATTTATTAACAAAATAAAGCAGACAGACGTATTGGCACTCTGAAAATAGCATTAATATCTCTCTTAATACACAGAGAAAGAGGTAGATTAATAAAACGTCGACTTTTCAGTTGTAACAATAAATTTCATTTTTAAAATGGTTTTGCTGTATCAAAAAGAAATTGAAACATGCAAAAACTTACCAATGTCTCAACAGAAGTATTTATTAATAAACCTGTTCGAGTAATTTGCGTCAAATCGAAAAGAGCTTGTTCCATCTTAGATTTTTGCTTGGGGAAAATGGTAAAAACATTTCTAAAATTAATAATTTTAAAGTACCTAATATAAAAAGCAAAAACATACAATGGGAATTGTAACTCGCTACAAAAGTCTGAGGGGTTCATTCCTGTTGAAACATGCTTGTTTTTTAAATCAACAACAAGGAGAACACTGTGTCATGAGGATGAAGAATAAATGGCTGCTAGCTCAATAGGAGAGAAGTTCATTATGTTATGTGTGAGTATGCTTGGTGATAAAGACAAACCTATCCATCTTTGAATTTTGCACATTACGAGGTTTCTAAAATTTAGCCTTAAAAAAGCAAATATGTTACTACTTACACAAAGGATGCCTGTATGAATCTCCCAATATCAAATAATGGTTGATTTGTTATTTAAAAGATGAAACGAGCACCCCGTAGTATTCTACTTAGTCTCAATAACACACTAAAAATTATTTATGATCTAGACTGTAAAAAGGTAGATTTTTTCTTAAACGTAACATCGTAAATTCAACCTCTTGACCAAGGAATAATTAAGACATTTAAATATCATTCTATAAAAAAGTACACTTAAATTAGATAAGTAGCAAAATCTACTGTTAAAGATATTGTAATTTAAAGGTAATTTTATTTAATCTGTTACCTCCAAGACAGGAACGTCTTTTTGGGTCAGGAGGGACAATGTTCTCACTGTCGTAAACACAGAAAGACAGTGGACCATCTAGCCACAAAATGTGACCGAATGTTAGGACACGACTACATGCAGAGACACAATGAAGTGGTGAGATGCCTCCACCTGTTGATGGCCAAGAAATATAGGTTTCCGAGGAACACAAAGGTACGAACTCACTCAGTACAAGAAGTCATGACTAATGATAATGCTGAGATTCGTGTAGACACGAGGGTAGCTACTGATGCGAAAGTAACCCACAACAAGCCTGACATCCTCATTGTGGATAAGAAGAGGAAAGAAATCATAATCATCAAGGTTGGGATAACCAACCTCAACCTCTTGAGCGTAGTAGAAAACGAGAAACTACGTAAGTATGACCTCCTTGCCAATGAGCTTGGTCTTATCCACAAATGAGGACAAAGATCATTCCCTATGTGAAGACAAACTTCCATAAGAAGTATCACAAAAAGTTGGACGTACAGCACCACTTAGAAGCATACATCCAGTCTTTAGTACTGAAGAAGACACTGGTGTCCATATCGCTGGACCGTAGGCGTGGGTTTGATATAGAGGATGTAAAGGAGAAAGACTTGGACGAAGCAGTTACCTCGTTAGTTGACCTATCTCAAAGAGCTTTGCCAACTGCTGTATCTCTACAAGACGAATAATCACAAAGTAACCCAATAAATGTTTTGATAAGTTTCAAACATTAATATAAAATTTCAGTATAGGCAGAGCTCTATCAAACTGGTTACTATGAATGCATTTTTAGAAATTAATAATGTGATATATCGTTTTAATACACCAAACCAACCATCTCATTCTCAGAATGGGATAGCATTGTTAGTATATTAAGATTCTACAAAAAAACTTGTTCGATTCAGCAGAAAAGTTATTGCTAAGTGATTGGAATTTTCAACAGGATAATGATCATAAACACAAAAGCGCTTTGATTCGTTCTTTTTTCAACAAAAACAATATAGAATTGCTTGAGTACCCATCCCAATCGCCCGATATTAACATTATGGAACATGTTTGTGCCTATATCAAAAGAAATACAATGAATATTTTGAAAAAAACAAAAATGAAGTTTTTGATAGAATTAAGAAAATATTCGACGACATGCAAAAAAGAACTTGTATACGTTATTTAACTCTATTTATGACAGATTAGAAGATGATATCTGAAATAAAGGTGGTCATACAGTGTATTAAAAAAATCAATTGCTTTTGTCTATCTTTTTACAATGTCTTTTTTTGTCGATAAAGAAATAATGATATCATCTTGTAAATAATATTATAAACAAATATTATTTTAGAAACAAAAATGATTAATCATGACTTTTTGAAAATAAACAGCCTGTTTTTTTATAAATTTTCAATTTATTTTTTCCCATACTGTAGGTTTTCAATATCAGTCAATCCTCTATAACATGAACAAATTTCTGAAAAACTTGAACCCTTGAGAATATATCCCACATAATTCAACCTGTGTGTTGAGACAGCAGAAATACTATTCTGTGATAAATTAATCCGTAATTAATTTATCCTAAAAGGATTGACACCAAAAAGTATTTAAGTAAATTATTTGAATAAAGGGATGTTTAATGATAAGTATATTTTAAGTAACAACACTGTGTTCATACTAACTCTTTATCGTGAACAATGAACATGATATTTTATTGATTTGGTCTCTTTTATGTATAAATTTTTATTTTTAGCCTTTTGTATGAACAAGAAAAATCTTTAAAGGGAGGGGAGTTAGCTGTAGTAGAAAAATAAGCAAGTTTGCTTACTAAAAGGTTATTTAAAAAACAATAGAAATACTAAAACCACTGAATATCTCATTTATAAATGTCGTAGATACATCATGACACCTGTCATCGATAAAGTCATCACGCTCTTCAATAATGCTGATCCCTTTATCAGTTAATTTATCACTATAAAACACATAAATAGAGTCAGTGACATGTCCCCATGCTAACCTAAGTCCAATAAACATTCTTAACTTAAAATAGTCTTCATTTATTTACGATAATAAATGTTTTTATAAAACATATAAGTGTATGTGTTTTTATAAGCCACACTTATGTTGATGGATGATACAGCTGCATCAATTTACTTTAAATTTTTTTCTTGAACAAAATTATATAAAAATTGTGATCGGGAAGCTTTAAACATAAATTGATTCTTTTATCTTTTAATTGTACCAACCAATAAGTAGTTTAAATAATTTTTAAAAACAATGTTGTTTTGCACCTGTTCACGTTATTTTAGAGTGAACAACAAAAAAGGTCCCTTCGTGTTCACGTTATAGTGGATTGACTGAAATTCTTCTAACAATGCATGCTCTAATTCCCAATCGTGATTAAACGGTTCGAAGTTCTCTGTATATCCATCCCGAAACATACTCATCTCCCCTATCTTTCTAATTCTAGAGAATTGCTCTCAAGCGTCTTTTTCAAGACAAAATTGCCTGGGTGTACGTCTCTACTATATTGAGGGGTATTTCTAGTCATCGTCTATATGAGTCGTGAAGATTCGAGACAATCTCCCCCATGTTAATATGTATGTAATTATAGTCGTTCTAAATCCGTATATTTGAGAAAGCTCGTTTGAGATTATATCGTATTTTCTCAGCTTCTCTGTAAAATAATGTGATTATTAGATTAATTAAAAAACTTATCTATTTTTTAATTTATAACATTTCTCATTATTTTTAAAGCTAAACAACCATTAAAGGTTATCGTGTAGTTTGTTATTATGAGAATTGACTGGCATAGTATAAGGAAATTTTTAACTTCTATAGGGATAAAAAGTGATACTATTGAAATTGGTTGGTGGCTTAGATAATTGCAAATTATATTTCTGGATTGTGATCTATTTAAAACTATTTAACAAGAAGTGGTACATCATTAACAGAACTATTTGTGAGCATTGGATCAATCAAACTATAAATTTAAGGATAAAAAACGTTTATATATAGGTCCAGTTTTGTGAATAAAAGAGATAAGCAAAGATATCCCATTCTGAGAATGTGATAGCAGGTTTAGTGTATTAAAACGATATTTGTGTTTATTGATGTCTATAAAATGCATTCATAGTAAACTCTTTATATTAATGTTTTAATGAACATATAAACACATATTAAAACGAATTAATCATCAATAAGTATCAATATTAGTCTTTAAGATGTTTTCTTTATGTTTTTGATCTTTATTCTTTTAGGGGCTTACAAATAATTAAATATGTCCATTTGTAAAAAATTTGCAAATATGTCCATTTTATGAAATATTTATATATAAAGCTTATTTATAATTTTTTGATCATAAAAGATCTTAAACTGAGACTTTAAGTAAAATGGTGCATTTTTATAAATTAGTGACATGCGATGAACATGTTAAAGTTTATATGGTCATACTTTACCAATATTATACATATACGGACAGATGTTTAAATTGTCTAAATAAGATGGCATTGTGTAAATTATGTAATTTTACTTAAGTTTTTGCAATGTAATTTTTCCCAATCTCATTTTTTTAGGGGGTAAAAAATTAAATAAGACTTTTTTCTTATCTTTTATATATATTGATTGATTGATAATGTATAAGAGATTACCTATCAAAAAACTTGTTGTCGGACTTGACTAAGTCTTCCTGTCGTATCCAGCTGTCAGCTGCTATGTGATATCTAATACTGATAGATAGATGACAGCTGATATCAATTTGGCAGGAATATTTCCCGCGTAAACTATATAAGAAACCTCTCCACAGGAGGGGTTGAATCTTTTATAAACTCTTTACCTTTAAATACGACACTTCCAATGTAATTTCGCCTCACCCTTCAAGTTCACTGCTAATAGGGTGCTTTTATATTTTTGATACTTAAAACAGTGGACAAAGGGGTAAAAGACTATATAAGCAGTTTTCACAGCAGAAAAAAAGAAAGAATGCTTTGAAAGAAATAAATAAATAATAAGTTAAATGTTAAAAAGCACTTTTATATCTCAGGGTAAAACCACGGATGACACATTTGATCTGCTGTTTAACGAAAATAGACCATCTTCTACAAATTATATTAATAATAAAAGGATTTAATGTTATTCTTTCATTGCAGTTTCAGCTTTCTTTTTTTTACTCACTTCAATATAATCAGTCTCCTCTTTTCCAATTTTTATTTTAATATAACTGACATTCTCGATTTCATAACAAGAAATTATCACACTCATATGCATAATTGTGTGTTTCTCTGTCGTTTTCAAATATTTTTTTTCACTATCATAACAAGATATTTTAGCATCATTAATCACACCATCAAAAGTAATAGCAAGAGCGTTATAGATGTATATTGGTCCATCATCAATAGAATCAGGTTTCAAATAAGATAAATTAACACATTTAAAATGGAACAACATGCTTCTTAAATTTAGGAGAAAGCGGTAAAGATGAAAATATTCGTCAGAGGCGCTTGAAGCTAAATCAAAATTTTGAGTTGTAGGATCTTTTGAGGTGGATTGATTTCTTGAGGATTTTTTCTTTTTTTTGTTAATTTCTGCAAGAAGATTTTTGACAAAGATTGTTCCGCAAAAACTTTCATCATCAACTTTTAATTTTTTCAATATATTCTTTATCAAAGCAACTATTTCATTTTCTGTAAAATAACTAATAAAACCTTGATTTTCTTTCTTTAAAACAACGGCTGTATTTTTAATTAATTCCGAATCAAAATTTATCGCTTCTTTATACAAATATCTTAAACTACAATACACCCTACCCTATTGCACAATTTTTCGTAAGGATCAATTTCTCTTTTTAAAATAATCATATTTTGGCCTTTTGAAATTTTGTAATAATCAAAAATGGATATCGATTGGGGATTCGGGGATACATTTCTACTAAATTCATAATTTAATGTTAATTTCAATGGATTATCAAAAAAAAAACTTTCTCCGTTTTTAAATATCCTAGGACATTCCATAAAATGATTGGTATGTTCCTTAATTAACGAGTTAATTGAATTAAATTTGTTTTTTTTCATAAGTCCATAAATAAATACATCCCCATTTTCAATCCCAAGCTTGGTTTTTGATAAACTAAAATCATTTTTTCTGTGATTATTAATAACCAGGTTTGAAATTTTGTAATCTTCTGTAAAATTTAGAGCTTCAAACTTTTTTGTAAATTTTTCCTTATAAAATCCCAATCTTTTCTTTTTATATGGCAATTTGCTAGCTAACAGTAATACTAAATAGGGTAGAACGAACATGGGCTTGAGAAAAAAACATTTATTTATACATTTTTAATCCAATAAACCCAAAAAGATTTATTTTATATTTATTTCATTTTGGAAAATTTTATTTACAGATGTTGATAATGCTGTTTTATACATAAATTATCTTATTATTTAACATATTTTTTTTATATTTAGTGAGTAAGTTGGAGTATTTTGAGTTTAAAATTTTGAATATTATAAATTTTGAATATTATAAATTAGGAATATTATAAATTGTGAATATTATAAATTGGGAATATTATAAATTGTGAATATTATAAATTGGGAATATTAATTTGATAATATTGTTCAAACTATCATATAACATAGACTAAATCCCATGTCCTTTGTTTTTTATTTGTATTGTTCAAATCAGAGTATTTTAGGAATATTAATTTGATAATATTGTTAATTAGTAACAGTTCTCTGATTTTAATAACAACCCTAGAAGAATAAAATTAAATATATACAAATACTTAGAGCTAACCTATTAGTTTGTTATTGTTTAAATTTTTTTTGTCGAGTCCCACGTCATACACCGTCAACTAATATTATTTTCATCTGGATATCTCTCTGCAATGGGACCACAAACATTTTCATTGGTTAAAGGCGTATTGTTTGACATATATCAGCGCTTTCAACAGCATATTATTGGGAATTATTAAACATTATACTTTTATAATTTTTCTAATTACAATATCTACAAATAAGAAAATTATTTCTTATCTCTCTAAAAATATAAAACGGTTCTTGATCAACTGTACCGAAATTTTAAAAATTTCTACAACAAAAAAACTTAAAATACAAATGTATAACAAATATTTAATTTATTTTCAAGCGTTAATATCAGTCGCTTAAGCGTTATGGAGTTGGAAACATATAAACCTATCAACTTCTCGATTGTTCTGTCTTGCTCTATATGCTTTTTTCTTTCTTTGGGATTTCCACCACTTGCAAGCCTCTCAAATTCCAACGATGGAGATGATTGTATAGATTCTAAACAAAAATAAGTTTAAAGAAATTTGTGTGGCTATTAATTTTTAAATGTAAACACTCTGCGTAATTATTTGTGCGACTTCTAAAACAGAATATTGTTGCCAAATTGAACGATCAAACAGAGGCTTGGTATTATTATTATTTTTTAAGTCTAGGTGGGAGGAATCTTACATAGAGACTTGAATGTGTGCTTCTGCGATCGGGTTCACACCAAGTACTGTGAGGGTCTGGTATTATAAAGCCAAACTTCTTCCACATAATCAAATAGTGCATATGTATGCCACGACTGTGTAAGAGAAGATTTCTTTATAAATCCTAACATGCATATATATATCTTCGACGTTAAGTGCAAGGAAGGTAATCATTTCTATCAATTCCTTATTTTTTCTTTTGTTAAAAATATTTTAAGACCAAAATAAACTACTTTTCTCTAGATTGCTTGCCAAAAAGGAAAAAAACATCTTTTCACAAGAGAATTTAGGAAGATGGGTTTATAGTTCAAAAGGCCGCATTTATGAAGCCAATCTAAAAAGTAGATTGGTTAAATCAATATCTTTAAGATGTAGGCATTCCTTGGTTTTGTTAAACATTTTCGTACACGTCACGTTTGTTTTAATAATCAAGAAACAGTATATAAGAGATATTGTGAATTGATCTCGCAACGTATTATGTATGATTGATAAAACATGTTCGGCACTGACTTAAATGTACCGTCGATACAAACCTTAACCCCTTGAAGACCAGTAAATTTTGATATAAATCTACTATCCCTCAAAATAATCATCATAACAGCACGTTGGTATTTTTGTGGGATTAAATATTAGGAGTAATTCTTTCTACCAAATTGCCATATGAAGATGGATTAAATATCTCAGGAGTAATTCTTTCTACCAAATTGCCATATGAAGATCGGTATATCTTGATTTAATCTATAAAACTTTGATTTCAATGAAAGAAAGATGGTAATATATGAAACGTTGTCATTAAAAATAGAAAAGGCTGATCGAAAGCTGCATCAATCCCATACTGTGTTGGTATAGAAAAAGATTATCTTAAACGGTAGTAATAGTGCCTAATAAATATTTTATATCACTTCTTATGATTCAGTAGAATGGCTATGGTCTATTTAGATGAATTCTACCATCCGAGTCCAAATGATCGTAAATATTACAGCTATGAATAGAATCTCCTATATGAGTCTTATTTAAGATAAATAAGTAATCTTTTATAACTGGAGTTATATAATGTTACCCAAATAATCTTTGCCTTTTTTGGTCAATTTTTTTAAAAAATTTAACGAATACGTTGGTCCAACACCATAAAACGTTAAGCATTTTTTTCATAATATTCTGACGTGTCTTTTACAACTTCGGGTTTATATCTTAAGAAGCACACATTCAAGTCTCTATGTAAGATTTCTCCCCACCTAGACTTAAAAAAAAAGTTTATATCTTAACTTGTGTTCTTTGTTGCCGTTCGAAATGCATAATTTGGGGCTGCAAAAAGAAGTTTAATAAGGATACCTGAAAAATGATGATTAAATGTTGAAGAAATAAGATACAATATGCATATGTTGTGTTATAGAGTGGATTAATGAGATATTTGATGTTATAATATGTTTCAAATTAGTTAAAAATTATTTAAAACCTCGGATATCTTAGTAGTCTATCAAAGATAAAAGGGGAAAACACTATTATGTAGTAAAGGTTTACACAGATGTTGTTTTTTATTTCTTCTCCCTTAGTAAAAAAAGTAGAACTTTATAGAGGTGGTTAAAATTATACAATAGTAATTTATAAAGAATGTTTTATAGTAAATAGGCTTTAGAGTATATCGTTGATAAATCAGAAGTTTACATTGTAAACAATCTCAATGTCATTTAATACAACAAAACAAATATTTACACTCCCATTTTACACATCAATTCTCTGAATGTGCTTGCTTTCACAGTACAATTATAAAAATATATTTTCCACCCTTTTTAATGACAAAAGATTTTGTAAAACTGACACCACTTTTAAATATACCAGGAATTTATTGTCATTTACTGGAGCTTAATGATACCAAAATATTGGTAAACTGTGGAACAGACCAATACATGGATGTGAGTATCTACAAAAATATACTCCCTATTATTTTAGACTGTGATGTTATCCTTGTTACGAGCTTTGGAATAGAATGCATAGGAGCCCTGCCCTATATTATCAGTAACAATTACTACAAATTCGTATACATGACACTCCCCAATAAGATTCTGGGCAATATAGTTTTAGAAGAACACATGAATATTATGAAGACATTCTATACGTTCGATCTAAAAAAGACAAGCAATATTTTAGATACCTCTGAGAAGATAGTAGATATAAAGTACATGCAGCCTTTTAGTATCAAGGATATCAGTATATGTGCATTCAACTGTGGATATTCTCTGGGGTCTACCCTGTTTAGAATTACCAAAGGGGTTACAAGCATATACATAGGTTACAACATCAACCACAGAAAAGAGAACCATCTAGATGGTGTAGATCTAAATAAAATCAAAGAACCATTCTTATTCATCACTAATAGTGCCTATGTATACAAAGAAGATGTGTCCTGCAAAGAAAGGGATGGGGATATTAAGAGGTTTGCAGAGAAATATATAGCAAAGAAAATGAGGTTGATATTTGTAGTAGAGTATCCCAGGTTCTTAGAACTAGCTCTGATTCTAAATACAATGAAGAATACTAAGATCCTGTGCTTATCATACCAGGTCAAGAAGTTCATAGAGAGGGCCAAGTCTATGATAGAATGGACAGGTTCCAAAACACTAGAGACCTTCTACAGAGAGAAACACAATCCTTTTGAATTTGATAATATAGAATTTATAGATTTCTGTACTAAAATGAAAGATTTTCAGATATTGATTCTCATAGATGACAATGTTTTGTCTCCTGTTACATCCTCAGTAATCCACAAATATAACACAGAGAATACAATCTTAGTATTTCTAAATGAAGAAAAAGAAGAGAAGTTCATTAGAGATTCGAACAGCTGTAGAGTTTACAATTTCACAGGCAGGTACGTAGAGCAGACAGAGGAAGAGTCCTCAGAGTCCAGTGAGTTTATTGAAGAAGATTTAGACAGCAGTGAAGAGAAAGACCTGCACTGGAGCAATTTTTCCTGTGAAGTTTGGAAAGGCAGAGTAGAAGCTGCTTCTTTGCAGGAGGACAAGTCTCCACAGACTGAAGAGCAGCTTTATGAGATGATCTACGGAAAAAAAGAATCCAAACAAAGAGAAAATAAATTAGAAATTTGTGAGAGTGAAGAGGGTGGAGAAGAAATGAGATTCCCACTGGACAAAAACTTTAGAAACTTCGATAACTATGGCGAATATGTCGATTTAGAGAAATTCAAACAGAAAAGACTGCGAGTAGAAGAAATTAAGAAAGAAAAGAAGCCTGTAGAGATGATTTACATAGAAGATAAGAAATTAATTTCTTCAGGTTTCCAAATTAAATGTTTAACGACAACTTTAAATTTCTCAGGGACGTGCGATCTAAATTCTATCAAAATGATTCTGCAGGGGATGGAAGTACAGAAGGTTCTGATTATTCCCAGTGACGTAGAGTCTGCAAAGATGTTCTTTTACTCTCTGCTGTATCTCAATACTATGTCTCAGTACTATCTCTGCCGGGGACCAGTAAACCTATCCTCTGATACCAGTATGAGTATAGTTAATCTATCTGCAGACTTCTTATCAATAGAGTACAAAAACATTGGAGATGACAACATAGCCCAATTTAAAGGTAGAAAAATTGGGAATGTTATTGAATATCTTGGAAAGCCTAAAGATATAATGGTAGCTAATTTAGAAATCAACGAGATCAAAAAGAAATTAATAGAAAACAATCTAAAAGTAGAAGCCAGTGGGAATATTCTGATAGTAGAAAAGAAAACGAATGTGATTCTTGAAGACAATAGAATTGTACTAGAAGGAGAGCACTCAGATTTTTACTACTACATAAGAAATATTTTATACCAAAACATAGCCATGATTTGAACGTATGAATAAGTTTTTGTAATTTTAATAAATTTTAGAAGTCTTAAAAAATATATTTTTTAAAAAACCCCCAACCGGGGATCGAATCATTCCTTTTTTATAAAAAATAATACCCTTTAAAAAACACCCAACCGGGGATCGAATCATTCCTTTTTTATAAAAAAATAATACCCTTTAAAAACCCCCAACCGGGATCGAACCACCTTTTTTAAAAAAATAATACCCTTTAAAAACCCCCAACCGGGATCGAACCACCTTTTTTATAAAAAAATAATACCCTTTAAAAACCACCAACCGGGATCGAACCATATGTTTTTTTTAAAAAAAGGGCCCAACCGGGGATCGAACCCGGGACCTTCTGCACCCAAAGCAGATATCATACCACTAGACTATCAGGCCTTGTTAAGGCAAACTTAAAGAGTTTTGATCAAAATTTTTATTTACCTATCCATCAACAGACGACACAGCTTGAACATCTTTTTTAAGATTTAAAAGATTTTCTTTAAATATCTCCAAAGCTTTCTTTAGAAGATATTTCGGATCTAAAACGAGAGACTCTATTGTAAATATATAGTGGTCAGATTTTCTACCTAAAAAAACTCTATCTTCAAATTCTTTGTGGCGTAGAACTTCTCTACTCATAGAATCAAGCCTGGGATTGAGGACCACTGCTTTTTTTCTCCCATTTTCTTCTTGGATCCCAATTACACCTTCTGAAAAGCATTTCTTCAGCTTCTCTGCTTCTTCATCATACACATTCTCTACTTCTATGAGAGGCATAAGCCTATACGTAGCTGGACACACAGGACTCCACTTCCCATGGACACTCCCTGTGTTCTTTACAGCTATCATATTCACACTAATCCTCTGCTTGGGAGCTAGCTTGGCTATGGGAATCCCTTTCTTGACTTCTACATTCTTTATTTCTTGGTTCTCTTGAGGATGCCAAACAATATCATCACTACTTATATCAATAACACCTTTTGTCTTGTTTTGTATGTTTAAAGAGAAGTACAAACTGTTTGTAACATCGTGTTCTCCATTTACAAACTCAAGATCTTCGGGAGAGACGATGATAGGAATAAGCCCCAGCCTATGTGCCAGAAATTCATCTGGGAGCACACTGGTATTGTCTACTATAGATATTTTATCAATTGATACTGTTGGTATCTCACTGATAAGAATCCTTCTGATAGCATTTGCCACACTGCAATGTATATTTAGAATATCAAACTCGAGGAAATTCTCTTCTTCTTTGATGATCCTTACTTCTATACTTTCTATAAGCTTCTCCAAATCATTCTCCAGAGGCTTGTGCATTTCTATTACATTCTCGTGTTCTACTTTATAAATTTTGGACATGACGGTTGAAATATTAAAAAATTTGTAAAAATGAAGTAAAAATTGTTTTTAGAGATTTCTTGTTGTATAAATAAACTGTTGTAAAAAGACCGTTAAACAAATAATAATTTAAGCTTTAATCAATCTTTAAAGTAGCTATAAAAAATTGTAATCTCGTTATATAAAATTTCTGTT
Organism: Nosema granulosis; assembly: GCA_015832245.1. Classification (NCBI taxonomy): domain Eukaryota; kingdom Fungi; phylum Microsporidia; family Nosematidae; genus Nosema; species Nosema granulosis. The sequence continues at coordinate 20,836 of SBJO01000014.1, forward strand.
GTATAAATTATATTTAATCTAATACCTTCTCTGTGTTGTTCTCCTCCTCTTCTTTTATAAGCTTATCTAGATATATCCTAAGTGTATCTATAATAAGACGTCTATTACCATCACAGTTGTCTATCTCTATGAAGAGCTCTTCCTTACAGAATGATTTATCAATATAGAGGACATTTCTTTCTTCCCAGACATTCTCAAGGTCGCAAAACTTCTTGTATAACGGAGGGTATTTTTTAGCTTCAGCCTTTGAAACTCCGTAGGTTTTTTGAATAAACTCTCTTAATAATTTTTTTAATTGAAGTGAATCTGTGTCGTAGCTTTTATCAGTCTGAAGGATTTCATTAGCTAGATACATCAAAACCAATTTATGATGAAGATTCGAGCAATTGTAGACATAGGCAAAGACCTCCATAATATTTGTATACTCGCTTTTAAAGGTTTTTATATACAGGCCCAGTGTTTTGATATGTTCTTCAGTAGGAGAAAGTTGTTTTAATTGTTTTAAAAAGTAATCTTTAGAAAAAAGAAACATGGGGTTGTTTAAAAATTACAATATTTTGTACAGTGCAATCTTTTATTAACTATAAAAAATTATAATAAATTATAACAATATAACAATAAAATAACAATAAAATAAATTATAATAATATTGTTATATTGTTATATTGTTATATTGTTATATTGTTATATTGTTATATTGTTATATTGTTATATTATTGTTATAATTTTAAGATTTTTTATTTTTTATTTTTTATTAATAAAACAATCATCTCTCTATGTATGTATGTTGGTTGATGCATCATTCCTGATATCTATCTATTTGTTTGACCAATATAAAAAATAAAAAATATTCAAAATTAATCCCCATATGTCTTCAAAGGTAGAAACATATTTTCAACTGCAGACCAAAATTATAGATCCAGAAAGTGGGATACGGTATACTCTGATCAAGCTCCTGGGGAGAGGAGCATATGCTCAGTGCTTCCTCGTGGACAATGGCAAGGATGAGATGTTTGCTATGAAGATTGTCAAGAAAAAAGATATAAAAAGCAAGAAGGTTCTTGAGAAGTTGGAGTCTGAGATTGAAATTCATTCGAAGCTCAACCACCCGAACATTGTAAAAATCTACAGACACTTCCGAAACGATGATTATGTGTTTATGCTATTGGAGTTATGCGAGAGAGGAGCGTTGGACTGCTTGCTGAAGAGAAATGGGAAGCTGAAAGAAAGGTACGTGGTTAAGTTCGTGAAGCAGATTGTGGGAGGCTTGCTCTATCTACACAACGAGATGAATGTAGTGCACAGAGATCTTAAACTAGGAAACCTCTTTTTGGATTCTAAGCTTAATATCAAAATAGGTGATTTTGGACTGTCTGCTATGATTAAGAATGGGGAGAGGAAGGTTACCATGTGTGGGACTCCGAACTACATAGCTCCTGAGGTTCTTTTTGGGAAGGCCAGTGGTCATTCCTATGAGGCTGATGTTTGGTCTCTGGGAGTAATTATCTATACTCTACTGATTGGTGTACCACCTTTCCAGAAGAAGAACGTAGAGGAGATCTATAAAATGATAAAGCATAACAACTACATCTTCCCAGAGGATTGCAACCTCTCCAGTGAAGCTATAGATTTGATCACCAAGATCCTAACTACAAACCCACTAGAGAGACCCACTCTCGAAGAGATCCTCGAACATAAACTGCTGAATAAGAAAGAGCACTTTCTTTCGAGAATATATCGAAATCTCCACACTGGTTCCTATCAAGAGACCTTCATGGACAATGACCATGTCTTGTTTAGTATTCCTATAGCCAAGCATAGGGGAATAGGCTACGTCTTGAAATCGGGTGTGTTTGGTTTCTATTTCAACGACAATAGAAATATAATGCTCGAGGCTTCTAAGAAAAGAATAATCCTCATCCAACCAGATATAGAAAATGGTAAGAAAGTGTATATTAAAGAGGAGCATCTTGTTGGTAGCATCCCCAATGATCTTAAAGAGCTATACGAGGTCCTCGACTACTTCATACGCACCTTTGATACTGGATTTAACTTTTCTACCATCACACCATCTTTTATTGCTAAGATAAGAAGAATAAAAGATGGTCTATTGTTTGTAATGGCTGATAGTACTTTAGTATTTGATTTTAAAGATGGAAACAAAGCTATTATTAACAAAGAAGGTGATAAAATATTGTGTTACAAAAATCAGGATGTTTGTAAGCTTTCTAAGCCAATTAGAGAGCTTTGTATTCAAATTATAAGGAGTAGTCTAGGAAAATAGATAGTGTAGCAGATAAACCAAATAAAACTTGTTTTTAAAAATGTATAGTAAGTTTTTTAATATTAATATAGACAATAAAATTTTGTGTAGTCTTAAATTTTTTTAATAGAACCACCGTTTGGTTTCAAACAGAAAGTAGTTTAAGCTAGAGGTGTCCTATTAGGAAAGTTTTACTTTTGTGTCTAAAACTAGACACAAATTAAAGATTTTATTAAAAACTCATCTAATGTTGTTTGTTCTTCGATTTGACTTTATTATTAAGAAAAATCATCATATTCGTCAACTTTTGTTTTACTTCTAACATTAAATTAACTAATTTATTGTCTCACAGTTCCATTCCAAGATTTTTAATCTGTTGGCTGTGAGTTAAAGAAGTTTTTAAATCGATTTTCGGAAAAACAGATTCTTCTTCGTTTGATTTGAGCTTCACTTGTTGAAATATACAAACTAGTGTAAGAAGCAATCAATTTTTCTTACCATCACTATCAAAACAGTCTTGTTAAAGAGAAAAGTCAAGCTCACCAGAATCAAACTCAAATTTACCTCTTGGCCAACTCTTGTCAACCAAAGGTATATCATCTGATCAAATGTGGTTTTCAAGCAGAATCCATTCTTTTAAAAACAGATCAAAACTGTTGACATCTTAACAGCATTGTTAACAGCATTAGAGAGCGTGATTTTTCAACAACTCTTCTACCTTACAACTGTATCATAAAACGAAAATAATAAAGAGAGATTTTTTTAATACTCCAACACAATAACCTAACTACATCTTGATCAAAAGGCTGGATTTGCAGTAAGAAATGCAAATTTAATATTGCACAAATACATTTTAGAATGGCATGTTGCATTGTCTAATATTAAAAGAATATTCCTTATAAATTTTTCTCATTGAACTTGTTACTCCATTTATTTACCATTTTACTGGTCGTACAAGCCTTTTTATTTGCATTTCATTCAACGCCTATTTTAGGCATATCGATGTTTTAAAAGCACCAAGGCATTAAAGATGTGTTAATTATTAACAGTGGCTTGTTTTCTCCTACCATGTTAACACAAAGAGTTAAGAAACCTTTTTTCCTCGTCTCAGGATGAGGAAATCCCTCATAGAGAACCTTGAGGTCTGGGCGAGGTTACGAACCTTTTTTTTACTTCCATATGTCATTTTCCCACTCGACCCAAAGATTTCCCTAGAAACATTTTATATAATAATGCAGTCTCATTATGTTGTAGATACCTTTCTTCTCATAGTTAAAAATAATATTCAATTTTTCAAAAACCAATCTGATAGCACAGATGGTTCTTGAAAGAAGAATCTCCTGATAAAATTCTCAAAGTAATAATGTTTCTTTTAAGAAACTTCTCCACCAACCATCACTAGCTTTGAA
>SBJO01000014.1:24607-42056 GCA_015832245.1 Nosema granulosis
AGCACAGATGGTTCTTGAAAGAAGAATCTCCTGATAAAATTCTCAAAGTAATAATGTTTCTTTTAAGAAACTTCTCCACCAACCATCACTAGCTTTGAACTCATTGTTGTTTAGACCAATAATTATCTTCTTAGTTGATGCTTTTAATAATTCTCCATTAATAGGGAACCTCTAAGTACAACGTTTTCATACCACTCAAGAGCGTACTCATTAATAAGTCTAAAATGATGCTCTTTATTTCTTCTTTGTTAACAATGATATTGTGGACTTGCGTTTTACTATAAAAAAAGTCTTGTAATAAGTCTCTGAGCTTTTTTGCTCAGCTGCTTTAATAATCTCCGTTTGCTTGCTCAATATAAGTTTCTTTTTCGTTTTTTTACCACCATTTTTGGAGTAATTTTTAAAAAATATTTAAACAAAAAGTGGTCTTAATAAGAGGTACTCTATTTTCGGGTACCTATTAAAAGGGTTAATTGTCCCAGAAAACTATTATGTAAATTTGGTTCTAACGAAAAAGTAGTCGTAACTAGAGGTGGTCTTAAGTAGAGGTTTTACTGTATAATAATTTTCTACAATAAACTTCGTTGTAATAATTTTCTATAAACAATAATTTTTTCTCTTGACAGCTTCTTGCTAAGTTTTGAATTTGACAAATAAAATTTGATTATCATTTTTTGAAACATTCTAATAAAAACCTAAGCTCGATGTTATTATGGATGAAGTAAGGCAGATTGTAGAATCTTACAAAACTATTAAAGCAAAGACTCAATATCTTAAGAACTACTTGGAACATGTGGATGCCACCTATAAAAAATCTTCAGACCTCCTGTTTCGTGCTGCTCAAATCCCCAGAGATGCTATGTGGAATGATCCAAATATAATAAATATCCTGGAAATGGGAGAGAGGCAGAGAGTAATCTTCGACGAAATGTCTTCTCTTCACAGCCACACTGTTTCTAAGGACATAGATGATCTAATGGTTCATATTAATGAAGAAATTAATTTAATTGAAAAAGACTTGGGGGATATCATCAAACTAAACAATACACGAATGGAGCAAATAGAACAAACTAAGAACCAGCACAGGAACAGCTGGGTCAAAGGCTTCGATCCGTGGATTACAGATATCAAGCTTAAACTGGCTATTAAGAATATGTATCAAATTAAAGAAACAAACGATCTTAAAGTGTATTCTAAGATGAATATGTACAACGACAAGCTTAAATATACTCAAGAAATGTATTTATCGATAATTTCCAATTTCATTAAGATTCAAAGATCGTTATTTTTAAACATGTCAGATTCATTAAATTTCCAAATACAGCCCAACGATGAGCCTGAGAAGTATTTCGATGCTGTTGGAGAAGAAAACAACGAGAAAAAAGAGTGCAAAATCATTAGTGCATACAATGGGCTTATAGAATCGATGAGCAAAGATCTAATAAAGAGTAATATTACAGTCTATAAAAATCTTGAGCCTGTTAAGTACGGGCTTGTAAAGATCAAGAAAGGGTTTACTGGTGACTGGATATTGCTGTTTGTAGCTGTTACAAAGAGCAACTGGCTGCATCTTTTTGATTTTTCACCTTTAGGAACCTCTTTAGATAAGTATTCACAGCTATTATTCAAGCTAAAGAACAATCTAAACAGAGGAATAGTCTCTATTTTTGATTTCAAAAAGGATTCAATGACTTTTGTAGACGAGAGAAACTTATCTAACCTTGCAGATGAAATTAAGGATAATATAGATAAGGTTATTAACTCTATCTATCTGTCAGTAGATTTAAGAAATAAGAACATTAAGCTTGAGAAGGATAAACTTATAATTAGTATAGATGATAAGTACCAAAGTGGCTTCTCTAGCTTGTTTGGAATGAACATTATTAGGCTTAAATCGTTTACTCTCACAAACTGTTATGAATTATTTTTTAGTATGACGAAAAAGAATGAAATACCAAAAGAAGAGACCATTGTAGAAGAAGAATTTGTTGAAGAGGAGATTCCAGAGTTTATAAAACCCAAAGAAAAAATTATAAAAGTAGATGAAGAAAACCCTTGGGTGAGTGATTAACAAATAAAAATATTACATTGTACAATAAAATACATTGTATAAAAAAATACATTGTATAAAAATATTACATTGTATAAAAAAATACATTGTATAAAAATATTACACTGTACAATAAAATATTACATTGTACAATAAAATATTACACTGTACAATAAAATACATTGTATAAAAATATTACACTGTACAATAAAATACATTGTATAAAAATATTACATTGTACAATAAAATATATTGTATAAAAATATTACATTGTACAATAAAATATTACACTGTACAATAAAATACATTGTATAAAAAAATACATTGTACAATAAAATACATTGTATAAAAATATTACATTGTACAATAAAATACATTGTATAAAAATATTACATTGTACAATAAAATACATTGTATAAAAATATTACACTGTACAATAAAATATTACACTGTACAATAAAATACATTGTATAAAAATATTACATTGTACAATAAAATACATGTCCAATGTAATATCTTATATTGTAAATATTTGTTTATTAGTAAACAAATCACCCTTTAATTTATATGAGCAAGAAAATTATTATAACTCCAAGCTTACAAAAACCATCAAAACCATCCTACTATGGCACAGCTGGATATCGAAGCAATGACAAAGATCTTATAAACATCATCACCAGAGCATCCTTCATTGCTTATCTCCGATCTTCATCCTTTGCAGGCAAGCGTATTGGGTTGGTTATTACTGCTAGCCACAATCCAGCAGACTACAACGGTGTGAAATTTATCGACCACAATGGCAACATGCTTGATTCATCTTGGGAAAGATGCAGCGATGAGCTTGTAAACTGTGAAGATAAAGATTTCTCTAATGTTTTAAACAAGATTTTTAGGAAAAATAGTAATTTTGGAGACATTGAAGATGGTGTAACAGGCCACGTAGTCCTTGGCAGAGATACCAGAGAGAGTGGAGTAGAGATCTTCAATTCAATAAAAGAAGCTCTTCAGCAGGTCGATTGCACAGTGGAGGACTATGGAGAAGTAACAACACCCGAAATGCATTTCTTAGTACGAAGATGCAACTTGGAGAACAAGCTAGTTGACAAATCTGAGTATGTCTCCCACCTAATTGGTAACTTTATCAAACTGAGAGGTCTCACCAACAACAACATCTTCACCTTCGTAGATACTTCGAATGGAATAGTCTCACAGAAATTAGAAGAAATGAAAGAAAACCAAGTCAGTTTTACCATTTTGAATGAAGAAGGAGGAGTTCTGAACCAGGACTGTGGAGCAGACTATGTAAAGACCAATATGAAACCTCCAAGCCTGAATCTCAAAGAGAAGACAAAGGGGCTGTTCGTTTCTTTCGATGGAGATGCAGACAGGCTTATTATGTTTACTCTTGAAAATGGGTTTGAGATTATAGATGGCGATGCACAAGCTGTCTTTCTAGCCAACCAGTTCGATAGCCTGTTGAAGCAGATACAGGCACAGTTGACAATAGGAGTGGTACTGTCCCACTACTCAAACAATGCAGTGTTCGAGGAGATCAAGAAATTTAAAACCGTTAGAAAAACTACTGGTGTTAAAAATTTTGTAAGTGCAGCTCGCAAGTTCGATATTGGAATATATTTCGAACCAAATGGACATGGCAGTGTGATTTTTAGTAGTCTGGCTCTTAAGACCTTTGAGAGTGGATCTACACCACAACATGAAATTCTTAGGATATTAGCTCAAATGTTCGATCCAAGTGTTGGGGATGCTCTTGCCAACTTCTTGATATTCAAATGTCTAGCTAAAGATAGCATCAAGACCTACAAAGAATATCCCAGTCGTCTGCTAACTGTCAAAGTTAAAGATAAAAATCTAATTCAGGTCAATGAAGATAACGAAGTGCTAGCACCTAGTGGAGTACAAGAGCTAATCAGTACAGAAGAAAAGCAGTACAGTGGGAGATCGTTTGTAAGGCCATCTGGTACAGAAGATTTAGTACGAGTATATGCAGAATCACCCAAGCCAGCAGATACTGATATGTTAGCAGTAAAGGTAGCTCAGATAGTTTATGATAACTGTGGGGGAATAGGAAACCACCCAGAGATTGATTATTCTAAATAAAAAATTGTAAAAAAAATTGTAATAAATTAGAGTAGGAGATATTAAATCTTGTTTTATAGGTTTAAAAATTTGTGATAAATTTTATTTCATGTTGATTGATTTAAACCCCATGAAGCAAAAGAATACTCCTTCACAGAATAATACACAAAGTAAACAAAAGAAGAATAGGAATACTCCACAGAATGAAAAGCCATCAAAGAATCAAACAAGAAAAAGAAATAAACTTATCTCAAAGCTAGAAGAACCTATAAAGGATACTACGAAGGATACTACAAAGGATACTACAAAGGATACTACAAAGGATACTACAAAGGATACTACGAAGGATACTACAAAGGATACTACAAAGGATACTACAAAGGATACTACAAAGGATACTATAAAGGATACTATAAAGGATACTACAAAAGATACTACAAAGGATGTTTATATAGAATCTGATGATGATAAAATTGAGCTTCATTTTGAAGAGCATTTCAGTGGAGAAGATGACATGGGATTTTGTTTTAGGAAAAGGAGGTCTAAAAAGTGGTGGACTGAGGAGGAAACAAAGGCTCTCATAGAAGGAGTAAAGAAGCATGGCAGAGGGAAGTGGAGAGAGATTTTAAATGATAACTATGCTCTTTTCAAAGGACGAAGGGGTGTAAGAGAGCTCTCTGATAAAATGAGGATTTTGGAGAAGAGAGCTTCTATTTATACCTATCCTGATGTAGTCTACACAGAAATAGAAGAGAACAACAAGCCTCTTCTCAATTCAGATGGGACTCCTAGAACGTACTTCTGTAAATTCCCCCATGAAGCTGCTATGATGGCTGCTAACAATGGTAGCTTCTTAATAGATAAAATTATAAGAATAGCCTGTGATGATATAGATGGTAAGGCTATTCATATTTATAAAGCCTTAAAAGGACCCAGAGGAAAAATCAGAGTAAGAAAACTATCTGGGAGGAGTTATAAAAGAACAGATGGCTGGTAGATAGCTTGCATGTATCTTCCTGTCTCTAACATGTTAAAAAATATTGTTTTCTAAGAATGTTAAAATTAAGGTTTTATTTAAATTTAATATTGTTTTCTGGTCATTTTTTTGTTTAAATTTATTGTCAAATAAAATTTTCTAAATCACCCCATGGAATGCTTGATTTGCATAGCTGACAGTAAAGCAGTAGTAGAGTATCAGTGTAAACATAAAATCTGTATAACATGTGGAATACGTTTAATATTCCTCTATAATAATCCCAATTGTCCTCTGTGTAAACAGAAGAGCTCTAAGCCTGTCATCAAAATTTTGGGATCTAAAGACAACCAGGCCGAATATATCGAAGACAAAAATGTTGTTTATCAGAACGAGGAGTGCAGAAGTAAAGTCAGAGGGATACTTGTTCTGAAGTGTAAAGAATGCTCATACAAAGCTAAATCCAGATACGACCTTAACAAGCACTATAAATCCCATTCGTTATTTCTCTGTAACGAATGTTTTGAAAATAAAAAAGAATTCTGGTGGGAACTTAAAACCTACAAAGTAGCAGATCTAAAGTCCCACAAAAATGGAAAACTTAACGAAAATGGATTCAAAGGACACGTTTTCTGTGTACACTGCAATATATTCCTCTATGATGAACGAACAGCCATACGACATTGCAATTTAACACACCTCCAGTGCACTATCTGTGATATCCTCGGATCGAAATATAAATACTACAGTTCTTTCAAAGACCTGGAACAGCACTATAGAAACTTCCATTATTGCTGTACAAACAAACTGTGTATACAAAACAAATGCTATGCCTTTCCTTACAAAACTGAATTGCTGGAGCATCTCACTCGTTTCCACAAAGAGAATGTAAAATTTTCAGATATCAAAAAGCAAGATTGCTGTGATGTTGCTGTTATGGATCCATGTTTTAAATTCAACCAAGAGATTCAAAATAGAAGAACTATTAAATCAAACGTGATAGACAAGAACATGAGAGATTACTCAGCAATCAGAAGCACATTGGCTAGTAGTACTTCTGCTATCCCAGACTATCTCAATAGATCTATTATTACTAAAATGAATCTAAATCAGAATACAAGAAAGGCCGTTGTATCTCGATACACAAGTACAAACAAAGACGAAGTCCATAAAATTATTGAAAGCACAATTTCTAAAGATAAAACCATCGAAGATTGTTTTGATCAAGTTTCTCAGCTAATTACCCCCGAAGTCTCTTTGAAGCTGTTTAAAGAGATAAATTTTGAGACCATTCAACCTGAAGTAAATGAGAAATACAAAGAATTTAGAAAAAATATTTTGTTCCCAAAATTTGAAAGTTCGATAAAATCTCCAAGCACAAAGAAAATAGAAACAAGATCGATAGGATTCAAAATATTAGATTTAAAAAAAGGAAAAAAATAATGAAAAAGAAAATCAAACTTGAGAAATGAGAAAATTAAATTGTACTGAATTTTAGTTGAAAAATACCTCTAGAAGAGGATTATACGGTTGAAAATATATAAAATGTTTATTATTTGTTTGATTTTTCACGTTATAAAAGGCTTTCTTATTATGAATTCAAAATTTGTTAGTTAATTTGTTAGTTATTTTTTTTTAGTTATTTTTTTAGTTAGTTGATTTTTTTTTGTTAGTTGATTTTTTTTTGTTAGTTGATTTGTTAGTTAGTTAATTTGTTAGTTATTTTTTTAGTTAGTTAATTTGTTAGTTAGTTAATTTGTTAGTTATTTTTTAGTTGATTTTTTAGTTAGTTAATTTTTTAGTTATTTTTTAGTTAGTTAATTTTTTCAAGTCTAATCGCCCCTATGGATTCAAAAAGTGAAAATCAAAAAATCTCACAATTAAGCTCAAACTTGGAATGGCAGTACGATATCCCAGATCCAGTACCAGGAATGTGCTATATCGAACCCAAACTTAAACAGGATTTTAAAAAACACGATGATTCCTTAGAACACGCCATTCCTCCTACAATACACACCAATCCTTTGGAATTATTTGATATTGATTATATGGGAATCATATTAAACTCTATCGAAAACAGAGAGTGTGTAAATCTACCAGAATTAAAAACTATATCGAAAGAGAAGGATTTTGACTACCAGAAATATATACAGGAGTCCTTTGAGGATGTAAACATTATTGATCATCCACATGATAAGAGTATTGGTGTTAAGGAGGTGTATGATGTCTTCCCAGGCTCTAGAAATTCCGATTTGCAGATTATTCAGACAGATAGTACAATTAATATTAATTTAGATTCTGAATTTAAGATTGAAGATTGTGTAAACAGTAATTTATATAAAAAGGCAGTTTTCCAAGGTAACAAGTATAAATGTGTAAAATATAAGAATTCTCAGTATTTATTGTTTGAGATAGAGGGGGATAAGATATATTTTTATGGTGTAGATGGAATCTATCGACTAACAAAAGAATGATATAAAAAGATTAAATATATCGTTTTATAAAAATAAAAGTTTAAGCTGCCAATTTTAATGTCTTATTTTTGATACATAGTTAATATAAATATACCAGCTTGCTAGAAATATTGGTGCAAATATAAACAATATACACAAAGATATGCATGGGGAAATGTCTCGTACGTTTATTTCCTCTTCAATCTCTATAGAATCGTGTTCTTGGAATTTCTTATTCTTTGCAAAACTCATGGGATTTAATCAAAAATTCGTTTTAAATATAAAATCTTAAAATATTATATCTAATAAATATTAAATTGATATTTAAATTTATAATACATTTATTATCTTGCAGTTATCTGTGAGATTTATTAATCCCTTTGATATAGAAAAGACAATTATCGCTCCAAAGATTGGCCTCATTTGTACTCCAAAATGGCCTCTGCTCCTGCACGAATAAACTGTTGACGTATACTTCGTCTATTTCATATTTATCTACAGGAATCTTTGGTTTCTTAGGCTCACTGTAATCTATATCGAAATCTGATACTTTGATTTCACAGATTTTCAATTTAGTCGATTCATCCATATCCTTGAATTCTATAAAGTTGTTCTTTGTATTCTGCACAAATAAATCATCATTGATCAGCTCACTTTCTATTTCTCTAAACATCAGCTTATCAAAAATCTCACTGGCCTGATTTTCTTCAACTATAGATGTTGAATTTAGAACCATATCAGGAGCTAGTTGGGGAGCTAAGAGATCTTTAAATACACTTGCTGAGTTCTTAGGAACATGTATAAAGCAACATCTTTTACCATATGGACAACTTCCCTCCTCCCAGAAGGTTCTACAGGTTTCTGTTTTATATCGAGGATGCCTTACAACATCCCGCAACTCAGCAGGATTGTGTGCAAACTGACATTTGCTTCCATATTTACAGTAGCCAACCTCAGAATGACTTCTGCATATCTCTGTTTTATAAAGTTGATATTTTTTATTAATAAAATATTTTGAATTTTTAGCCACTGGGCCTTTGCAGTTCTTCTGCGTCTTTGTGTCTTTGTGATCTATAGGTTTTGTTTTGATATCAAAAGTTTCTTCTTTTAATAAGGTGTTATTTTCTTTTAAAAAGGTATCATCATTTCTCAAAGTATCATAATTCCTTAAAATATCATAATTTCTTAAAGTATCATCCTCTTTTAAAATATTACATTTTGTGCTTTTTGTAACATTGTTGTCCAAAACATCAGTCTGGTCCATTAGGCTTATAATGTATTCCTTTATATTAAAATCTTCAGACTCCTGTACATCAGCATGAGGATCTACAAAATGGTCAATATTTATATTTTTCATATCTTTCCCTCCAATTCTCATGTTTTGATTAACTATTTACATTAAATATGATTGTTAATGTTTATATGATTTATAAACAAATGTAAATATCATACTAATAAAAACAAATGTCAAGCTAAATTATTACATTTTATTTATTGAACATTAGAAACAGCTTTATCGCACATCTATATTTGAGAAATCATGAATTTTTTTTTTGGTATTTTAATATTATCTTGTAGATAAAGACTGCTTAACTATTTTTAAAAACATAAAGATTTCCTCTTTAATACTATTTATTATATATTCTAGCTCTTTAATATAATATATTAATTAAATAATAAACAAAGTATAGCATGATTTCGACTTAAACTTCAAATCATTAATATTGTTTTGTAAACACATTGAAATTTATATTATAAATAAAAGATAGAATATAAACATAGGTGTTAGATGAATATAAAGAATGTTAAAAGTAGTATAGAATATGTTTAGATCAAAACATAACCCAAAACAAACTAGAATAGAATATTTATGAATAGAACATAGTCATTTTTACATTTGTTAACTTGGTTATAATAAATTAAAAAGTTGGTTCATCAAAGCTTAAAAAGACTAAATTCATTTCTAGTCCGAAAAATACTCTTAATTTCGCATTATCCACATTTGTATTGTTTAGATCCGAAAATTTGCGATAAAAGTCTATTACGATGATATTTAAGAATGTTATACGCCTTTGTACCAATAGATTTATTTTTTTAATATTAAATTAAAATATTAATTAAACGTTATTTTAATCGGGTTCTTGCTCATTGAAATATATTGTTACCGCATTTATCTTCTAAAGATGTCAGAATATAAAAATATAGATTTGCACCATTCCTACAGTCTACGATGTGGTCTTTTATCTTGAATCCTTATATTTTATATTTTAAACAAGCAACGGTATATATATTTATAAGACAATAAACTTATGAATACAATACTATTGTGGTTGAATTAAATAAATATTATTAATTTATAGTTAAAGATACAGTAGATTGTGGTTTGAGAATTATAAAACAGTGTACCATCCTAGTTAAACCTACATACGCTAACATTGTGTAGTGTAAGTAGATATGAATGTCATGTATTAAATTTTAACCTTTTGCGGAAAGATTCTTCCAGTTAAAATACTGTTTTCAAATTATAAAACACAGTAAGATATTTTTTTTTTATTTTCATTCAATGTTATCAATAAATTTGGCATTTAAAACCAGTAAAATTTCTCTTTGGAATTTAAACTTTCTTAATTAAAATTTTAGTTTCGAAAAGTATATTCAAACCAAATAATTTATCTATTTTTCTGACTCGGCAATGTTTTAAATGAATAAACTTGTTACTGGAGAACATAATTCATGTTTCTTTATAAAAATATAAAACATAGCCTATGAAGGATGTTTTCTGTGTAGAAACTACTAAAAAATTAAGTAATTGTAAGGACACTACGAGAGAAATTAAAGATCGTTTACGAATCAAGAATAATAAAACTATTATATGAAAAATCTTAAGTAGAGTATTATTTATGTACAAATATGCTCATTTTAAACTTAAATACTAAAAATTAAATGCTATAAATTTACCAATGAATTTTAAAGAACTGAATTTTACATTATTTCAACCAAAGCTACAAATATTTTATATAGTTTAACCTTTTTGATAAATATGAGAATTTTTATTTAATATATCTCTATAACGTATGTTTATTAGATACTTATCTAGCAAATATTTACTTAATTATAGAACTAAAATCATCTGAGTTTATATTTTCAAAAATATTTTTTTTTAATAAACAAAGGTTAAGTATTTTGATACACACTAAGCAAACAGTATCATATATTAAAAATAGTTTCAGTGAACTTTTTTGAAAATATTAAAGACTATTTATTTTAAATATTAAAGACTATTCATTTTAAATATTAAAGCCTATTTATTTTAAATATTAAAGACTATTTATTTTAAATATTAAATCATTGTTAAACAAAAACATTATCTGTTTTTAATATTTGAACATTTTTAACCTTGACTAATGTTTTAATTAGAGTTAGTAAATATAAATTTTAATAAAACTGATACAAATTATTTGTTCGTGTGAATGAAGAAATAATACTGAAACTATATTTAATCATTTCCTGCTATATTTCTCAGAGCATTATCTTTTGTAAAGTATATTTAAAATGGATTCTACTGATACATATATTCGTAAATTCGCATTTTAATAGATCATGGAATTATAAATTTAACATTCGTAGAAAGCTTATACAAAACATTTTTTTCAACCATCTAAGCCTAGCTTTTCACTAATATTATTTCTGATACCTTATATATTGAAGATAGAAATTTGCACTATTAAAACTTTTTAAAATCTCATACGCAAGCAAAAACACAAAACCAAAGTAAGAAATACCATACCAGTTAGTATAAAACTACAAACTTCTATTTTGTTAAGAATTTGTGTGTTCCCAAAAATATGAGAACCCGCAGCACAACTATAGCTTGAGATACGATTCAATGGCCTATACATAACATATTAAACAACAAAACTGTGTATATTTTCTAAAATTGAAAGTTTTTTATATTACTTTATAAAGAAGAATAATGAAATAAACATGACAAACTGTGAATGACGAGATTAAATGAACTAAACCTCTTTAGAGCCATCAATGAACATGCAATATCAGTAATCAACTAACACAAAGGACTAATCAAATTGGAACCAGAAGAGTTCAAAAAGCTCGATCAGGAGATATGGCAAGCTAATAAAACACCAAGTTCATTTACAGCTAGAATGCAAGGAAAGGCTTTATCTACCTAGGACGAAACTAGGAATAGGGCTACACTGTGTTGAGTATAAGAGCGAAAGCATGCACCTACAGTTATTTAGAACGCTGGAAGATTCAAAAGACAGTTCACCTAGAAGAGCTGCGATACTGATATGAGAGACAACGTCGAGAAGCCATTTGTCACAGATTGAAGACATCCTAAGTAAAAATACAAACCAGAGGGAAATATAACACTAGTGGCCCTCCAAGAAGCGCAAAAAGTAAGACTTTACAGCAATATAAAAGAAAAGACATATCACTCAAAGCATGAAATGGGCAATATTAAACACTCCTCAACCTGGCTGTACAAAGGGAACAATCAGACTAGATCGGAAGGAATCTACTGTTTCCTCCAAGATCGAAATATGTTCTCGGTGCAGGAAGACAGTGGATCAACTAGCCGCGAAATGTGACCGAATGTTAGGATATGATTATATGGGGAGACACAACGAAGTGGTTAGATGTCTACATCTTATGATGTGCAAGAAATATAGGTTTAAAGAAACAAAAGTTTCGAACTCACTCAGTACAATAGTTCATGACCAATACAACGCCGATTTTCGTGTAGACACGAGGGTGGCAATCGATGTAAAGTAATCCATAATAAGCCAGATATTCTCATTGTGGAGAAGAAGAGCAAGGAAATCATTATAATCGAGCTAGAGATAACTAATTTCGACCTCTTGAGCGTCGAGGAAAAGAAAAAACCACGCAATGATGACCTTTTAGCAAATGAACTTGGTCTTATCCATAACTGTAGGACGAAAATTATTCCCTGCGTCATGACTTGGGATGGTGCGGTACAAACTTCCACAGGACGTTAATTCAAACACAGAAGCATACACCAATCTCTATTCTAAAGTAGATTCCTGAGTCCATATCTCCGGACTGGAGTCGGGATACGACATTGAGGAGGTCAAAGAGAAAGAAATAGAATAACAATCAACTCTCTTGTTGACTGCTTCACCAAGATACCTTCTAAAATATCATAATCAAGAAGACGTATAACTTTAATAACCCAATAAATCTATTTATTAATCAAAATATTACTGCTAAAAATTTCATTTATAAACTCTGTGCTATTATTGTCTGCTAATGAGAAATATATTTGTATAAAACTTTGTTATGTTTATTTATTGAAACATGTTAATTGTGTAATGAGACTTAAAACATATTAAAAGAGCAAATTTTTCATATGTTTGATACAGAAATATCTTATATATATCTTTCTCTTGAGAGAACACCGATGTAAGACTTATTTTATTATAAAATATTCCTTATCTTCTAGATATAAAAGTTTTTGCAACTTTTATAATTGTTTTTTAATGTGTATACTATTCTATTTTCATTATTTGTTTACTGAACGAATAGTTGACAGTATATGACATGTTTTTTAGAACAAAGATTTTTTAAAGAAAATTAATATAAATATTTTATATACTATACTATACTATACTATAATATAATATAATATACTATAATATAATATAATATAATATACTATACTATATCGAGGAAATAAATCTTTTATAATACACAAAACATACTTTATAATAATAAAAATAATGTTTTTTGTATATTTAGGATTTAATAAGTGATTATCTAATTAAAGATATAAAGTCAAAATAAACATTTTATAATTTTATACCTCTTCTAATTCGTTTATTTATATCAAAATCACAACCTCTCAACGTCTTAAGAAACCCTCTTTATTTTTTAACAACAATATACAAAAGAATTTGTTTACTTTTAATATGTCCAAAAGTGGTAATTTATATTTTTTTCAGTACATTCTTTTTTTAAAAGGTATAAAAACGGAAAATTTTCTCATTTTATGAAGATTGTTCTTATTCAAGTACTTATCTCTTTAATTTGCGGTATTTCGGTTGAGATTAGAAAAGGAAGATGTAATGAGACACCATACAGTATCTGCAAATCAAATGGACCCGGTGTTGTAGCTACACATTTTAACATAAAATATTTGCAGGATATGCTGAAAAACAATAATATACCCAATGCCTATGTATATGGTTGGAATGATAACAAGCTAGTAATGGTTTTATACCAAAATGGTGCTCTTGCCCCCTACGACCAGTATACTAATTTCAGTGAGTATGCATTCTGTGCTGTTGAATGTCCATGTCCTGCAGACAATGTAGTTTCAAATTGCAATGGAAAAGAAAAAGATTCTTGCAACCAATATAATCCTCTTCGACCAGATATTCAATGCAATCCCTGTGCCTCTAAGACACATCATCATAATCCATGTGCTACTGGTAACCACCATGATAATCCATGTGCTACTGGTAACCACCATCATAATCCATGTGATAGTAGTAGTTCGTCAGAGGAAACAAATAAAATTAGGAACCCTAGATGCCCAATATTCGTTAAACAATCTGAAAGTTGTAACAGAACAAATAAAAAGTGTACAAATGGTAAGCCCTATTACACGAATTCTATTTTCAGCAATCTTAAAACTTTTACAATTAGGAAGGAAAAAAGTGGCGATTACACTATCGAATCTGTAGGTGAGAAAAATGTCTTTGAAAGAAGAAAATATTCTGTAAAAAAAGGAGACAAAAGCTGTGAAAAAGCTGATTTTCCCAGTGTGTTGTGTTCTCCAAACAAATTAAAGAAGAAATACGAACTTTTAAGGTCAAACTACAAAAAACCCATCTGTCTCTATGTAAATGATTGTAATATGATATTTGCACTTGTTGATGATGTTTTATGTCGTGTAAAAAAGACAAGGGGACACGGAGGTAAAAGATTATTAATATTAGAGGAAGTGGACGAAGAAATTATCCAAATGGGTCTATACGGTGTTAAATTTGAATGAATAAATAAAACATTTGTAAAAAATTATATTATCAAAATTACGAAAATATTTTATAATAGTTAAAAAATTACGAAAATATTTTATAAGTTTGATCAAAATTTAAAAATATTTTATAAGTTTTATCAAAATTTTAAAAACATTTGTAAAAATTTATTATTCTACAAATTTTACAATTTTTATACCCCTATGGAATTTGGTTTACTTCTAAAAGGGCAACTTACAATAATCTTTTCCCTTTTCTCTGTCATCAACTTTATCGATTTACCACACACTTTTGATCTATACAACATCATCAAGAGCTCCCCTCTTCTAAAAATTGGGGACGAGAAAGGTATCTTCTTGTTTTTGTATCTAATCAATTTAATAGCTATGGTTTTGATTCTCGAATTGTTGAAAGTCTCTTGCTCAACAAAACACTGTGAGTCTGGACAAGAAAATGTTTATTACATTCAGTCTTGTACATACAACAACGCCATCTTATTGTTCGTAAACTTTATAAGTCTTTACATCTACAAAGCACTATGTAAGAAAACTCTGGACATGTTGATATTTGCTCTTATCTCATCTACTCTTTTCAACATCACTTTCTTGATGGGTCTTGTTTCTCTTAGTGGGTATTTCTACGTAAATTTTGTATTTTGCAATATCTTCTGCTTCTTGTATACTTATGTATCCAATTTCGACATTCTTTTGACTTGGTTTAAGCATAGCCTCAGTGGAAATAGGTTTTACAACTACTTTAAGTAAATATTTTATTTAACAAAAATTTTTTTTAACAATCTTACAAGATACGTTAAAACAATTAAATCATCAGTAAAATTAATAGATACAGACCCATTTAAATAATCTCCAATTTGGTGAATCTCTGTAACATCTTCACCTATATAATAGTATCTTTGGAAGGTGGTGTCTACTTGGTTTATGGCCGTACCTTTTAAAATATTCAAATATTCTTCATTTTCAATATTCCCTTCTGTGGTATTAAATTCAAACCCCATACCGTTAGGTACAGAATTGTTTTTATACAAAATACTTATATTACATGTTGATTGTATATCGGAGAAATATCATTTATAGATTGGAAAATGACAAAAAATTAAAAATGGTTTTAAAAAATATTAATTTATGTTGCCATTGTAAAGAAAAAGAGTTTATTATTTAACATTGATTTGAGAATATTCCTATAAATTGTCATAATTGTATTAGATACTAGCAAATAACTATTTATTTGGTAATTTTTGATATCACAAAAAATAATTGATTAAAAATTAAATCTCGCACGCACTATAAAAATTGTGAAAAGAGATTATTTTAATATTAAAAAATTATATAAAAGCTCACAAACATGAACATTTATATAAAGACTCATATTTTTGCTTGAAATGTTTTGTGTACCAATCTTTTGCTGATAGTGATTGCTTAAATTATCGTTCAATGAGATCACCAGAAAATAATAAGATCTAAAGGTCAAAATCATTTCACTATCCTCTACACCTTTTCTTTTCGCCAAACTTAGTATTTTAGAAAGAGTAAAAAGGCTATTTTCAAATTCCGCATGTGCTTTTGTAAAAATAATTTCTCTAATTACCAACAACACAATTTTCTTTAGATTTTTTTCTTTGTTGTGATTCAAATTGATATAAGAAAACAAAAACAACAAATACGAAGCCTTTGTATATGAAGTTACATCTAGCTTATGTAAAAGATAAATTAAAACACCTCTAAGCTCGGGAAAATCTTCTATCTTATCTTTAATCTCATCAGCTCTTGATAAAATCAGAAGAATTACTTGATTCAAGGACAAATTGTAGAAAATCCTAACAGATCTTTCAACAATCTTGAATGGGAAACCAGATTTATCTTTCATTGTTTTGCTAACCTGTTCATTAATCCATTTTAAAACATTTTGGGCACTTGGAGATTTTAGAACTTCGATTTTTTCATTTTTAATATTTAATCTATCTTTTATGACTAAGAATGTTTTGTAATTTACTAAATCGATATCAGAACTCACCATATTCATATCCTGATCGCTTTTTGAAGTTTCAAAAAATATATCCAAATCAACTTTAGGTATTAATGATAGAATCTGTAAACAAACACCTCTGCACGTCAATTTAATATCATTGAGAAATTTTCTAGTTTTCCAATCTAGTTCGTTTTTTGGAGCAACACTAAAAAGAAAATTAAACATCATTTTTTCGTTGATTGAGAAATCAGAAATTTTACCTGAAATTGTCTCCAAATAATTGGAACTATATTCCTCATTTTTAAGAAGCTGGATTGGATTAATCAACATCTTAATATCTTCTACTCTTTTTGTTTTTTTATAAACATAATCAAAATTACTTGAAAGTCGTTTTCTTATTTTATCAGAACATCCGTTGTAAATTGAATCTGCAATAACAAAATTCTTACAATCCTCAAGAGAGAATTCATTGTCTTTATAAGTCATTGTGCTACTATCAACAATAGATAAATTGTTATACTCGTTTGATTGATCTAAGTTATTAGAGGTATAACTTCTATTGTCTTTATAAGTCATTGTGCTTTTGTCAACAATAGATAAATTGTTATACTCGTTTGATTGATCTAAGTTATTAGTGGTATAACTTCTATTGTCTTTATAAGTCATTGTGCTACTATCAACAATAGATAAATTGTTATACTCGTTTGATTGATCTAAGTTATTAGTGGTATAACTTCTATTGTCTTTATAAGTCATTGTGCTTTTGTCTACAATAGATAAATTGTTATACTCGTTTGATTGATCTAAGTTATTAGTGGTATAACTTCTATTGTCTTTATAAGTCATTGTGCTACTATCAACAATAGAT